>SNQJ01S0154615.1:0-22572 GCA_010110895.2 Picea sitchensis
ATACCTCATCTCTTCAAGCAATAGGCAATGGTCTTGGGCGCTACATCGATCGAGCAGAACCAAGGGATCAGTATTCTTGTGCACGCATATGCGTAGAGGTAGATCTGGAAGTTGGCCTACCAGAAGCTATCAAGCTCAAGGTCGGAGTCTGAAACCATTTACAAAAGTTGGATTACGAACAACTTCCGTTCAAGTGCAAAGGCTGCCACGAATATGGCCACTTCCTAAGAAACTGTCCAAAAGCTCCCCCCACCACAGAAAAAGAAGGAGAGGAAGGATGGAAGCAAGCCCGGAAGGGGAGATCCAGAGCAAGAGGTCCAAGAAAAGAGCAGGCAGATCCACAGAAATCCAAATCCACGGAAGCCCCAGGAAAGGAGAATAGCTTCAGAATCCTAGGCCAAAACACGGAGGAAAGTGTTCAAGACCTGAATGAGGCAAGCCCGCAGGAAGGGATGGAAGATCAGAACTCGAAAGATAAAGGAAACTTGCCAACAGAAGAAGAAGGGGAGCAAATGCAGAGGATGGGGAGACCCAAACAGAAAGTGAATCAGAAGAGGCAAATGAAAAGTGGATCTCCCCAAAGAAAAAAGCAAGAGGTCGAAAATCCAAGATTGATGAAAGGAACCAAGAAACCCACAAAGCAGTGTTGAATGGATCACAACCCACCCTCAAATCGGCGTACTCTGAACATCAAACGCGGAAGCAACTCAAAGCCTCCCAAGGAGGCCCCCCCAATCAAGGTTTTTAATGATAATAACCTCCTGGAATTGCAGAGGAATAGGCAGTAAAAAAAAGGAAGAAGCTCTGAAAGACATCCTCAAATCTTCGGAAGCAAGCATCCTACTACTCCAGGAGACCAAAATGAGCCAGCAAGATGTGCTCAGAACCTTATCGAAAGCTTGGAAAGGAATTCAAGGAGTCGCAGGGAACGCACGAGGAGCTTCAGGGGGGATCTGCACTCTATGGGACTCCTCCAGAATTGACCTGATCAGCACCCATATCGACATGCACTGGATTCATACAAAAGTTCACCACAAAAGCACTGGATGTCAGGTAAGCATATTTAATATTTATGCTCCACAGATTTTAGGGGAAAAAATCCATTGCTGGGATTCTTTGCAGACCTATATTTTTAGGGGAAAAATCCATTTGCCGGGATTCTTTATGCATCTATTTACAAAGAAACACGCCTCCAATATTATTCTTGGAGAGACTCTCACGTAACGCTGGCCTGTGATGAGAAAAAGGGGAGGCTCAATAGTAAGAGATCTGACTCCATGAATGGGTAGAAGAGCCATTGCTAAAAGATGGGACCCCTCGACATAAAACTCCACCAAAGGACGTTATATCGCGGGATCTAATATGAGAATAGGCTCAGTCACATCGGCCAAAGGATGTCTCGTCCAAAGCTCCTTCGGTGCTAGGGACTTAAGACAAATCAAATTTGCCCAACAAGACTTCTAATTCATAAACCAATTCACTTAGAAATCAAGAAAGACCAAGTCAAATGGCCCATCCCATTCAGGTTCAGTCCAAATTGGCTCAATGATAAAGAATTTGCTGATATTGTTACCAAAGTTTAACTCCATACCAAGGTTCAAAGATCCCATGTTTTGGGAAGCAAAATCAAAAAGGAAATATTTCTTGAAGTTTGAGATGAAAGAGAGTCTATTTAGGTAACTGCTTTCTATTTTAAAAGAAGAAATGAATTATAAAATATGGAATTCAATTCTACGTAAAACCAAATAGAGAAATTTCCCATAACCTTTCTGGCCTGGAGCATCATAATAACCATATTTAATAAAATGTCAAAGCCACTAGAGCAACTATATAATCTAAAAACTATATGATATCCAAGCTCACTACTATTTGTGAGCCTCAGAATTGTTATTGAATCTTGAGATGATAGAGTCTAGTCGGGGTGACGGTTTTTTTTTTAAATGAATAAAATGAATGGCAAAAATATGGACCTACCTCCAAAACAAGTTTAAAGGAAGTAATTTAAACTTGTTCCTTTAAAAACAAAGAAAATACAAAAAGTTTTATTGCATCAACTTTGATATCATAATAATAACCATATTTAGTAAAAATGTCAAAGCCACTAGAGCATCAATAAAATATAAAACTATATGACATCCAAGCTCACACTCATTTGTGAGCCTCTAAACTGCTATTGAAGCTCGAGATGACAAAGTCTATCTGTAACTCTTTTCTCTGTTTTTAAAGGAAGAAAATTGAAGGAAGAAAATGAATGGAAAAATGTGGACCTACCTCCAATTCCAAATCACTTCACATATGACAACCCTACTTAAAGAAAATTAAATTTTTCCTCAGCCAATTACATCTTAATAACCATATTTTAATAAAAATGTCAAAGCCACTAGAGCATCAATAAAATCTAAAGCTATATCACATCCAAGATCACACTATTTGTGAGCCTATAAATTGTTATTAAAGCTTGAGATGATAGAGTCTAGTCGGGGTGCAATCATGCTTTCTTTGTTTTTAAAGGAAGAAAATGAATGGAAAATATGGACTCACCTCCAATTCCAAATCACTTCAAATAAGCCAACTCCACACAAAGAAAATATAAAAGGTTTTAATGTGTCAACTCTGATATCATAATAAACATATTTAGTAAAAATTCCTTAAACATTAGAGCAACAATAAAATCTAAAGTTATATGACATCAAGTTCGTATAATTTGTGAGCCCTCATGAAACTGCTATTGAAGCTTGAGATGAAAGAGTCTATTAAGGGTAACTGCTTTTCTCTGTTTTTAAGGGAAGAAATATAATGGAAGAAAATGAATGGAAAATAAGGACCTTACTCTCCAATTCCAAGTCATTAAGTCAACCTTGCAAAGCAAATACAAAAACTTTTATTGCCTCAAATTTTGATATCAATATAACTAGATTTAAAAAAAAAATGTAAAGCCACTAGAGAAAACAATTATAAAATCTAAAACTATATGATATCCAAGCTCACACTATTTGTGAGCCCGTAATCTATTATTAAAGCTTGAGATGACAGTGTCTAGTCACTATTTCTCTATTTTTAAATGAAGAAGATGAATGGAAAAAATATGGACTTACCTCCAATTCCAAATCAGGTCAATGACTCAAACTCCATGCAAAGCAAATACAATTTTTTTCATCAAGGTCACTGACATGAAATAATGATATATTTAGTAAAAATGTCAAAGCCACTAGAGCAACAATAAAATCTAAAACTATAGGACATCCAAGCTCACACTATTTGTGAGCCTATAAACTATTATTAAAGCTTGAGATGACAGAGTCTATTCAGTGTAATTGTTTTCTCCGCTTTAAAGGAAGAAATTTAAAGGAAAAAAATGAATGGCAAAATATGGACTTACCTCCAATTCCGTGACATTGCCTCACATAAGCCAACTCAATGCAAAGCAAATAAAAAACGTTTTACTGCATCATCTCTGATATCATAATAGCCATATTTAGTAAAAATGTCAATGCTAATTAGAGCAACATAAAAATCTAAACTATATGACATCGGCTCACTATTTGTGAGCCTGTAAACTGTAATTGAAGATTGAGATGACAGAGTCTATTCAGTGTAACTGTTTTCTGCTTTTAAATGAAGAAAACGAATGGAAAAAATATGGACCTACCTCCACCTCCAAATCCCCTCACATAAGCCAAATCCATGCAAAGAAAATACAAAAAAAAAAAAAAAAAAAAAAAAAAAAAAAAAAAAAAAAAAAAAAAAAAAAAAAAAAAACCAGAGCAACAATAAAATCTAAAACTATATGACATCCAAGATCAAACTCTGTGTGAGCCTGTAAACTGTTATTAAATATTGAGATGACAGAGTCTATTCAAGGTAATTGTTTTCTTTGTTTTTATGGGAAGAAATTTAAAGGAACAAAATGAATGCCAAAATATGGACCTACCTCCACCCAAATTGCCTCACATAAGCCAACTCCACGAAAGCCAACTACAACAATTGTTTACTCTGGCCATCTGATATCATACTAACCATATTTAGTAAAATGTCAAAGCCACTAGGGCAACAATAAAATCTAAAACTATATGGCATCCAAGCTCACACTATTTCTAACCCTATAAACTATTATTAAATATTGAAATAATAAGTCTAATAAAAAAAATATTATTAAAAAAAAAAAAAAAAAAAAAAAAAAAAAAAAAAAAAAAAAAAAAAAAATGAATGGAAAAATATGGACCTACCTCCAATTCCAAATCAACTCACATAAGCCAACTCCATGCAAAGCAAATACAAAAATTTTTACTGCCTCAGCTCTGATTTCATAATAACCATATTTAATAATAATGTCAAAGCCACTAGCTAACAATAAAATCTAAAACCATGACATCAAATAGTTATTGAAGCTTCAAATGACAGAGTCAAGTCAGGGTAATTGTTTTCTTTATTTTTAAAGGAAGAAATGAATGCAGCAAAAATATGGATCTACCTCCAATTCCAAATCGTCTCACATAAGACAACTCCACTCAAATCATATACAGAAAGTTTTACTACCTCGGCTCTGATATCATAATAACCATATTCTCTAACTGTATCCAAACAAGCCACTAGAGCAACAATAAAATCTAAAACTCTATGACATCCAAGCTCACACTATTTGTGATCCTGTAAACTATTATTAAAGCTTGATATGACATTGTCTAGTCAAGGTAACTCTTTTCTCCGTTTTTAAAGGAAGGAAATCAATGACAAAATATGCTCCTACCTCCAATTCCAAATCGCCTCACATAAGCCAACTCAATGCAAAGCAAATACAAAATGTTTTGGTGCCTCCTCTTTGATATCATAATAACGATGTTTAATTTAGTTTAAAAACAAAAAAAAAGTTTTTACTTTAGTTCTCTCGCTCGATATCATAATAACTATATTTAGTTTAGTTTAAAAAGAAAGGAAGGCGAAAGATAGCAGAGTCAGAGACAAATGAATATAATAGTATTTGACTTAATAAAAGGGAAAAGAAGGTGTTTGTTGAGAGCATTGTCAAGAAAGGAATGGGAAATTATAATACCTATCTAAACGTCCAATGTGGTTGTCAACTCATATTTTTCCTTCTTATACTCCATATTTAAATCAACCCATCATCGCCTCAATGAATTGGAGCAAGCAATTTTTTTTTTCAATTAATGCACAAGCAGCGACTAATTTATAAAACATCCATAATTATTATATAAATTTACATATTATTATTATGATAATAACATTTAAATTAAATAAGCCTAGAGCTAAAAAGATATAATAATATTTAATTTATTAAAAGGAAAAAGCTGCATACTCAGAAGCAGATCTGAGCGGAATAGAGCTAAACCAAGAAAAGAAAGAGAACAATAAGTTATGATAGGTCACTGACTGGAATAGGAAACAACGTCCAACTTGGTGAGGTGATTCAACTCCCAACTCTTGTCTCTATTTCTTCAATCATCTACATGCTCACATTCATATCCAATTCAACACCCAACCTCTATAACTTGACAATTTGACATATACAACACAAACACCACACATATGACATAAAATAGACCCAAACACAAACCACAACAAGTCATCAAAACTACATTGGAAGCGCTTCCATACATTCACATAAACAAACAACACAAAGACCAGAACGGAACAGAGATAGAGGAAGAGGTGAATGTGAATAGGCATAACATAATGTAGGTTCATTAGATGTATATACCTAGAGGCATGATAGGCATAACTGATTGTATATATGTAGCTGAATGTAAATTCATTAGATGCATTATCCAACATCCACCTTTTTGGCATCTCATCCCTTCATCTCTTTCCCACTCTCTCTAACAACTTCTTTGTCTTATCTCTAATTAAATGTCGCTCTCTCTCAAGTCGCTTCTTCTCTCCTTCTCAAACATCTCTATGTCTCTCTTTATCTCTCCACTAAAATTTGAGATTTCATCAACAATGTCCACCAGATACACATACATTCCTACCAGAATTGTTTTCACTACATTCCATTCACCCCATTCCCATCAAGCTCCATTGGCTAGTTTGCACAGACATACAACCTATAAGATGAAAAAACAAATCATGTCATACCATTAATAAAATTAAATGAAAACATGTATCATAACCAATTATATTAAAATAAATAATGTGAGAAACCTAAAACTTTGAGGATGGTCATACAGTTCAAGAAACAAATTATAAATCCACTATACAATACTTAAATAAATAATGTGAGAAACCTAAACTTCAAGGATGATCATAGACTTCAAGAAACAAATTATAAAGCCACTATACCATACTCAACCCCCATGAAATCACCGCTTTTTCAAATATAAGGCAAATACTCTAGTGATATCGTATCATTGGTCTCTGGCTTTTAATAAGGAAGAATAATGTAATATATCACTGAAACAGGATGGGATTATCCAGAGGCTCCATCAAAAAACTATTATGAGCACATCGCCTTGAATGAATCAAATTTCACCAAGGCCAAATATAAGGCATCGACTTGTGATCACAACAATCATTACTATTTGTGAGCCTGTAAATTTTTATTGAAGCTTGAGATGACAGTCTATTCAGGTAATTGTTTTCTCTGCTTTTAAAGGAAGAAATTTAAAGCAAAGAAAATGAATGGAAAATATGGACCCACCTCCAATTCCAAATCATTTCACATAAGCCAAGTCCACGCAAATGAAATACAAAATGTTTTACTACCTCAACTCTCATATCATAATAACCATAATTAATAAAATATCAAACTAATCGAGCAACAATAAAAATCTTAAATCAGATGACATCCAAGTTTCATCTTCCATTTGTGGTCTTGTAAACTGTTATTGAAGCTTGATATGAGCTTGACATGACAGAGTCTAGTTGCAATTGTTTTCTTTGTTTTTAAAGTAAGAAAATGAATGGTAAAATATGACCTACCTCCAATTCCAAATCATGTCACATAATCAAACTCCACGCAAACCAAATACAAAAAGTTTTAATCACACTCGGGTAATTACAATAACCATATTTAGTAAAAATGTTAAAGCCACTAGAGACACAATAAAATGAAAAACTATATGACACCCAAGATCACACTATTTGTGGGCCTATTTTGAGAGGAAGACAAATTTAAACAAGAAAATGAATGGAAAATATGGACCTACCTCCAATTCCCAAATCGACTCACATAAGCCAACTCCACACAAAAAAAATACGTAAAGTTTTAGGGCCTCTAACTATGATATTATAATAACTATATTTTAATAAAACGCCAAAGCCACTAGAGAAACAATTATATATTAAACTATATGACATCTAAGCTCACACAATTTGTTAGCCTATATAAACCGCTATTGAAGCTTGGGATGGACATAGCTCCAGTATGGGGTAATTGTTTTCTTTATTTTTAAAGGAAGAAAATGATTTGCAAAATATGAACCTACCTCCAATTCCAAATCAACTCACATGTTTTCAACTCATGCAAAGAAAAATATTAAAATGTTTTATCACAAATTGACATCATAATAACCATATTTAGTAAAAATTTCAAAGCCACTAGTGCAACAATAAAATCTAAAACTATATGACATCCAAGATCACACCATTTGTGAGCCTCTAAACTGCTATTAAATCTTCGATGACGAGTCTAAATGCGGTAACTGTTTTATCTATTTTTAATGGAAGAAAATGAATGGAAAAATATGGACCTACCTATAATTCCAAAGCACCTGACATAAGCCAACTCCACACAAAGAAAATATAAAAGGTTTCATCAGCAATGCCTTGATATCATAATAACCATATTTAGTAAAATGTCAAAGCCACTAGAGTGACAATAGAATCTAAAACTATATGACATCCAAACTCGCACTATTTGTGAGCCTGTAAACTAATATTGAAGCTTGAGATGACAGACTCTATTCGGGTAATCGCTTTCTCTATTTTAAAGGAATAAATTTAATCAAGAAAATGAATGGCAAATATGGACCTACCTCAAATTCCAAATCGCCTCAAATAATCCAACTCCACATAAAGCAAATACAAAAATTTTTACTTCCTCCTCACTGGACATCATAATAACCATATTGAATAAAATGTCAAAGCCATTAAGAAAATGTTAAAATGCATCGTGACAACTTTGAGGATTTATTGACCGAATACTTGCTAAAAAGGTTTGAAGAGGAAAATCAAGCAGTCAGGTAGCCTGGTGTGTTAGGGTTTAGCCATGGAAGGTGAGGGAGGGGATCCACGCCCTCCTTCCCCGCCTCCTCATTTACCGTCCGTAGAGGCGGTAGCAAGTAAACGCTCACGTAAGAAGCCCCAGCCTGGCTGCCAAGAAAATGAAGAGTTATCCTGTAATAGTTCTTCCTCCCCGATCAACCATGAAAGTCAGCCTCTCACCTCGAACGTGGTCCATTGGCTAATTCATGTACCTCGGCTCATCCAGATCCACATAAAACTGGGTTCAACGAAACTGGAGACCGCTGATTACAAATAGTGTTACCATCTACGCGGTTGGTCGTGGATATTTCATCTTCGAATTTATATCCTAGGAGGATAGAGATCTTATCTCGTGAACGGCCCTACTTCATGGGCACTCAAGGGATCATCTCGAATAGATGGACCTCCAGCTCGGGATCCCTCGTAAATCCCTTCTAAAGACGCCCCGTCTGGCCGAATTTCCCTAATCTTCCAATCCATTGCTGGAATACCTCATCTCTTCAAGCAATAGGCAATGGCCTTGGCCACTACATCGACCGAGAAGAACCAAGAGACCAATATTCTTGTAACGATATGCGAGAGGTAGATCTAGAAGTTACCTACCGGCTTACTTCAAGCTCAAGGTCGGAGTCCGAACCATTTATAAAAGTTGGATTACTTAACAACTTCCGCTCATGCAAGAGGTCGCCATTTAATATGGCCACTTCCTAAGAAATTGCCCAAAAGCTCTCCACAAAAAGAAGGGGAGGAAGGATGGAAGCAAGCCCGAAAAGGGAGATCCAGAGCAAGAGGCCAAAGAAGAGACCAGGCATCCATTTAAATCCAAATCATGAAGCCCTGTGAAATGGAGAATAGCTTCAGAATCCTAGGCAAAAACACGGAGGAAAGTGTTCAAGACCAAAATGAGGCAAGCCCGCAGGAAGGGATGGAAGATCAGAACTCGAAAGATAAAGGAAACTCACCAACGTAAGAAGAAGGGGAGCAAATGCAGAGGATGGGGAGACCCAAACAGAAAGTGAATCAGAAGAGGCAAATGAAAGTGGATCTCCCCAAAGAAAAAAAGCAAGAGGTCGAAAATCCAAGATTGATGAAAGGAACCAAGAAAACCACAAAGCAGTGCTGAATGGATCACAACCCACCCTCAAATCGACGCATTCATGTGGACATCAAACGCTGAAGAATCTCCAAAGCCTCCCAAGGAGGCCATTCCTCCCCCCCAAGGTTTATAATTATAATAACCTCCTGGAATTGCAGAGGAATAGGCAGTAAAAAAAAGGAAGAAGCCCTGAAAGATATCCTCAAATCTTCGGAAGCAAGCATCCTACTACTCCAGGAGACCAAAATTGAGTTTCACAAGATGTGCTCAACTCATCGGTGCTTCTGGAAAGGAATTCATGAGTCGCAGGAACGCATTTAGGAGCTTCTGGGGATCTGACTTATGGGACTCCTCCGTAATTGACTCATCAAGACTCCATATCGACATGTAATCGGATCCATAGCAAAGTTCACCACAAAAGCACGGGATGTAAGGTAAGCATATTTAATATTTACGCACCTCAGATTTTAGGGGAAAAAATCCATTGTTGGGATTCTCTGTAGACCTATTTACAGCAAAACACGCTCTCCAATATTATTCTTGGAGGAGACTTCAATGTAACGCTAGCCCAGGACGAGAAAAGGGGAGGCTCAATAGCGAGAGACCCGGCCCGGGAGTGGGTAGAAGACATTGCTGATGCATGGGACCTCCTCGACATAAAACTCTACCCAAAGGACGCTGGCACGTGATCTAATACAGAATAGGCCTGTGTCATATCACGCTGCTAGATTGTGTGTTCCCGTCCAAAGCTCCTTCCGGTGCTAGACTTAAGACAAAAATCTCAGAAATTTGCCCAACAAGACTGCACTCATAAACCAATTCGCTTTAGAAATCAAGAAAGACTAAGTCAAAGGTCCATCCCATTCGTAAGTTCACCCAAATTATTCAATGATGAAGGATTTGTTGATATTGTTACCAAAGTTTGGAACTCCACAGTCCAAGGTCAGCATCCTATGTTTGGGAAGCAAAACTGTGCTGCTGAAATATGCTCTAAAAAGTCTGGGGCCAAATCCCAGCCAAGCCCAGTAGAAGTTCGTCAAACAGCCCAAGGCCATCTTGAAGCACATCAGATTATAATGGAGCAAGTGGAGATAACACCTCGAAATTCCTTTTCGGAAAAAGAGGATGTACTTTCGTGCTGGGATTGGCACCATGCTTGCGTATCAGAGGAGAATTTCATCGAGACGTGAACAAGAAGTTTATGGCTGAAAGAAGGAGATCGAAATACAGCCTACTTTCACAAACAATCAGAGGCAAGGAAACAATACAATGCTGTTATGGAAGTGCAGATCCGAGACACAACAATAACAATTCCTGAATGAAATTAAACAAGCATCTTATGAGACATTTGAGAAATTATACAAACTCCAAAGGATGTGGAGTTAGATCAGCAATCTTATCCCCTCAATCTGATCCCAAACTTAATAAGTGCAGAAATAAATAGCAAGCTGACAAGGAGATCACACAAAGAAGAGATAAAGGAGGCCTCGATAAGATGCACCTGAAAGCTCCTCGGACTGACGGCTTCACCGCTGATTTATCAACACAGGACATTACACAAAAAGGACTTAACTAAAATGATCCGGGAACGCAAAGGTTAGCAAGTTGGGAGGAAGCATCAACTCTCCTTCCTAGCCTTATCCACATGAAAAAGGAGTGATTTCTTTCAACAGATTTAGGCCAATCTCTTTATGTAACACAAGCTATAAAATCATTGCCAAAGTTATACCCAACCGTCTCAAGGAAGCGCTCCCTCTCATTGTTCGAAAACCAAGGAGGGCTCGTCCAAGGAGACACATCATTAAACATCATCCGGGTGCAAGAAGCAATCCCATTCCGTGATGCTAGGGAAAGAAAAAGGTATGGTCATAAACCTGGATCTTACAATGCCTTTGATCGAGTCAGACATGATTTCTTGTATGAAATTATGAAAAAGTTTGGGCTTGATTTGCACTTCATAAGCTGTATTAAAGCATGCATTGGATCCCACTGGATCGCCCCCCTGGTAAATGGAAGGTCTCGATTCTTCAAAGCTTCCAGAGGGTTAAGGCAGTCGCTCTCTTCAAGCATTTTCAAGCTTCAGCCTTAAGCTACCAGCTAGAAAATGCTCAAATTCACAAAGACCTAATGGGATTAAGCATAACTCCAGGCTTGAAAGACATAAACCACGCCCACTTTGCAGATGACACCTTGTCGCTAGGGGGGCAAGTCCAATCATAGCGGAAAAATTTAAAGAAGAACTAGATTCCTATACAGAAGCTTCTGGCAGCGAAATAAATCTCGCCAAGAGCAACATATATGGATGGAACATAACCCAAAATGAAATGCTAAGAATTACCCGTGTCCTTGGGATGGAGGGGCATACAAAATGGGATGCTTTTAAATATCTAGGAGTCCCAATCTTTAAGGCATCCCCAAGAGCCTCCCACTGGAGACATCTAACTGAAAAAACTAAAATTCTCCTCCGGGAGCCAACCGGTCAAATCCCAGCAGGAAAATAGTTTTGATAGTGCTATTGCAGTAGCAAGTTCCCAATCTATCAATGTTCACGCTACTAGCTCCCAAATTTTACAACCATCCAAAGTCTTGAAGTATCTCCAACAACGCTTCCTCTGAAGGAGGAAAGCAAGAAAAAGAAGTCATGACTTCTAGTAAAATGGGAAAAAGTTACAAAACTCATACATGAAGGAGGACTAAATCAAGAACACTAAGACTCGTGAACTTGGCCCTAGGGGCAAAGATCCTATGGAAAATGATAACTGGAAAGCTTACTTGGAGTAAGAAAGCCTTCTGGAGGAAATACTTCCGAGGAACTCGAGATAGAAGTTTAGAACTCCCATGCAAGGGAGGGAAAATCTCTCCAAGCTCACACTCAGAAAAAGGTGATTCCTCTCTTTGCTCCCCACCTAACCTGGGTCCCAAAAAATGGCAAGAAAATAAAAATCTGGACAAATTCGATAATGGGAGACCCCCCCCTTAGAGCAGCATCAAGAGCTCCAAGACCTTAAGAGATGGATGGACAACCAACAACTCTCTACTCTCTCAGACATTTCAGATTGGGAAGAAGAAAGGCCGCATCTTTGGCAAGGATGGACAGCCCCAATAAGACCCGCCAACTTAGAGGAACAATGGGAAACTCTCAAGAACTTCTTGCATGGGAAGGCCCCACTAAAAAGAGAAGGTAAAGATGAGCAAGGATGGGGAAGGAAAGCCCAAGAGTACACCACAGCTGAAGGCTACAAACTCCTCATTTCAATCCCCACAGCGCTACCAAATCCAGCCCTTTGGAAGGCAATCTGGAATTGCCATTCCATTCCAAAAGTTGACATCTTTATATGGACCCCGGCACATAAGAGCATCCCCACATGGGAGAACCTCAAAAGAAGGGGATGGGAAGGACCTTCCGCTGTCTCTTTGCTGTCAAGAGGAAGAAACGTTGGATCATCTTCTCCTTAATTGCATTTTCCAAAGAAGTCTGAAGAAAATTGTGGTCAAAATGCATCACCAACTTCCCAATGATGTAAATAAGCCTTCTCCTTCAATGGGATTCTTTGTGTCCCTATGCCGGGAAAAAAAGAACCAAATTCAATGGATATGGGGACTGCTGCCAAAGCTTGTCCTATGGAGCCTCTGGATTGAGCAAAATCATAGAATTTTCAAAGACAGTCAGACAAATGAAGAAAGACTGTATACCAAAATACAAGCAATTATGGGGAGCTGGCTGTTCATCCGAGTCCTAAAGTAGATTCAAAGCCAGATGAAGAACAGAGAAACCGGGATGGTCAGCTCAATGTCCCCGTCAAATCGGGTTCCAACATATCGCGACTTCAAAACAACACCGCGGAGATCGTAGAAGTGGAAGCTAGATTGCGGTCTTGGAAAATGTAAACTAAATCCCACACTCTTCACCGATGGGGCCTCGAAGGGAACCTGTGTCCTCTCGAGGAGGAGGTATAATCAAGACCCAAACTGGCACGCTCAAGTATGCAATGGGGCTTGCATAGACACCAACAACAGAAGGAGGCTTGGCTCTAGGCGTGGTCCGAAATCGCAATAAAACACCATATATTCGTAGATTTAATAGTAATGGGGAGATTCAAGAATAATAATTCAAGCCATGGTACAAGAATCCAACTCTCAATCTATAAAACTCCAAAGTCTCTTGGATAAAATTCGAATCATCACCAGCAAACTAAACTCCTGTCAGTTCTATCATGTTTTAAGAGACCAAAACTGCAACGCAGATCAAGAAGCCAATCAAGGCATGCAATTGAAAGAAGGTACACTGTCAGTGAATGGCAATTTGGACCAAGTTGAGATCCCCTAATCTCATGAAAGACATCATCGCTCATACACAGGTAGGCTTGCGCAGGTACAAAGGATCAATTAGAATCGGGCATGAGGACAGGGGTGCTCGGATCTATTGGCAAATACACTCATCCAGGTACCAAAAGTTAGAGAGCCCGAGCTTGGAGGCAGATATTGGATTCGCGCGAATCCCCCATATCCCAAAAATAATGATAGCTAAGATCCAAAGAGGATTAAAGAGGGCTCGGGTCCCTCACAACTCAACTCAGAGAACGCCCAACAAAGAAGTGCAGGAACCAACAGAAGGCAAGAATCTAGGGCGAGCTACACCAGGAACGCAAAGGAAAGTAAGAAGAGCGATGATGCATGCCTTCCTCCGCAAAGGGCCATTGAGTTACTGTAAGAGCCTGAAGTGATGGAAACGAATTTTCGCAATTCTAGTGTGCCAGATGCTTCAACACCAACTAGATTTCTTGGAAAATCTGGATGAGGAAGCTGGTCGCAGGCTTGAACAGCTTGAATCAGACATAACTATGACAAAGATCGGGTTTGTTGAAGAATTAGACAAGCTGAATCAGGATTTAAAGAACTCGAAACAAGATTTTGATGAAAGAATGGAGCAACTGGAGGCCAAAATGGCCCAACTCAATAGTAACTGGAACAAGGATGAAGAAAAGTAACTTCTAGGTTAAGTGTCACTGTATCAAGCTCTCAAGCAATCTGGCAATGTAGTAGCCATGGCTCTAAATAAGCAGATTAGTAAGCACTTAGAAAACTCTGGCAGTTAGTAGGCTTGTTTGTATTCACAGTTATTGCAGTTAAAGCTGTATGTAGTCAAGGTAAAAGTCCTAAAGACACAATGGGCATTTTGTATTCGGAAACTAGCACTCACGCACACATCTAATATAACTCATATCCGCTTTTGTTAAAAAAAAAAAAAATGTCAAAGCCACTAGAGGAACAATAAAATCTAAAAGTATATGACATCAAACTGTTATTGAAGATTGAGATGACATAGTCTAGTAAGGGTAACTATTTTCTCTGTTTTAAAGGAAGAAAATGAATCAAAAAAATTGAAAGAACATGAAAAAAAAAAAAAAAAAAAAAAAAAAAAAACAAAGAAAATACATAAAGTTATACATCTTCCAGCTCTGATATCAGAATAACCATATTTAATAAAAATTTCAAAGCCACTAGAGCAACAATAAAATTTAAAACTATATGACATCCAAGATCACACTATTTGTGGGCCTGTAAACTGTTATTGAAGCCTGAGATGACATAGTCTAGTGAGGGTAACTATTTTCATTGTTTTTAAAAGAGGAAAATGAATGGAAAAATATGGACCTACCTCCAATTCCAAATTTCCTCACATAATCCAACTCCATGCAAAGCAAATATAAACAATTTTATTACCTCCGCTCTAATATCATAATAACCATATTTAGTTTAGTTTAGAATGAGAGAAAGGTGAAAGAGAGCAGAGTCAGAAACAAATGAATATAATAATATTTGACTTAATAAAAGGGCAAAGAAAGTGTTTGTTGAGATCATTGTCAAGAAAGGAATGGGAAATTATAATACTTGAATCAACATCCAATGTGGTTGTCGTCAAATTTTTCTTCCTTATAATATAGATTTAAATCAACCCATCATCATCTCAATAAACTCTAAATTACCGCTAAGAAAACATTGTAATATGAAACAATTTATTTAACCCTTAAAAAACGTAGAAAATGGAATAATTTGTACCTGCATGCCTAGAGTCGATGATGGCTGAAGGTAGGAACTCGGCTCTTTGTCATTCACAGCTCTTTTTTTTCAAGATACAAAGATATGAGCTCAAATCGTTGTTCGAATGGATATTATTCGAATTGGAGCAAGTATATTTTTATTCTTTTTCAGTTAATGCAATAAGCAACGACTAATTTATAAATTTAGATATTATTATTATGACAATAACATTTAATTTAGATAAGTCCAGAGCTAAAAAGATATAATAATATTTAATTTATTAAAAGAGAAGAAAACATGTATAATGTCCACAGAGATGAGCGAAACATAGCTGAATCAAGAAAAGAAAGAAAACAATAATCATTTATAGCTCCAATCGAATAATAGAATCCATCCAACTTGGTGAGGTGATTCAACTCCCAACTCTCTGCTTTATTTCTTTAATCATCTCCAAGCTCCCACACATTCATATCCAATTCAACCTCCATCCTCTATAACTTGAGAATTTCACATATACAACACAAACACCATACATATGACATAAAAACATTAATAAACCATAATATCACAGAAAACCACATTCAAAGCTTTCCACACTCACATACACAAAACACAAAAACCAAAATTGAATAGATATAGAGGAGGAGGAGAATGTGAATAGGCATAGATGAATGTAGGTTCATTAGATGTATATACATAGAGGCACTATAGGCATAATTGTACCTATATGTAGCTTAACTTAGGGTTAATTAGATGTGCGCTTATCCAACGCCCACCTTTGGCATCTCATCCCTTTCTCCATTCTTCCACATAATTTTCAAAGCCACTAGAGCTAAATACAAATCTAAAACTATATGATCCAAGCTCACACTATTTGTGAGCCTCTAAAATGTTACTGAAGCTTGAGATGACAAACTCTATTCAGGGTAACTGTTTTCTCTGTTTTTAAAGGAACAAGTTTAAAGGATGTTTTCTTTGTTTTTAAAGGAACAAGTTTAAAGGAAGTAATTTAAACTAAGAAAATCAATGGAAAAATATGGACCTACTCTCCACCTTAAATCACGCATTACAAGCCAACTACATGCAAAGCAAATACAAAACGTTTTACTACCTCCGCTCTGAGATCATAATAACCATATTTAATAAAAATTTCAAAGCTACTAGAGAAACAATAAAATCTTAAACCTATATGACATGAACTGTTATTGAAGCTTGAGATACGTGAGTCTAGTCAGATAATTGTTTTGTTTTTAAAGAAGAAAATGAATGGAAAAATATGGACTCACTTCCAATTCCAAATTGCCTAACATAAGCCCAACTCCACGCAAAGGAAATGTGCCTTTACCTCCGCTCTGATATCATAATAGCTATATTTAGTAAAAATGTCAAAGCCACTAGAGAAACAATAAAATCTAAAACTATATGACATCGAAACTCAGACTATTTGTGAGCCTCAGAATTTGTTATTTGAAGATTGAGATGACAAAGTCTACTCAGGGTAACTATTTTCTCGGTTTTTAAAGGAAGAAATTTAAAGGAAGAAAATGAATGGAAAATATGGACCTACTTCCAATTCCAAATCGCTCACATAAGCCAAGACCATGTAAAGGAAATACATAAAGTTTGCATCGCCTCATCTCCTCGATATCATAATAACCATATTAATAAAATGTCAAATCCACTAGAGCAACAATAGAATCTTAAACTATATGACATCCAAGGTCACACTATTTGTGAGCCTACAAACTACTATTGAAGCTTGACATGACACAGTCAGGGTAGCTGTTTTCTTTGTTTCTAAAGTAAGAAAATGAATGGTAAAATATAGACCTACCTCCAATTACAAATCACCTCACATAAGCCAAATCCACACAAATAAAATACAAAAAGTTTTACTCTATGAGCTCTCATATCATAATAACCATAATTAATAAAAATGTCAAAGCCACTAGAGCAACAATAAAATTTAAAACTATATGACATCCAAGATCACACTATTTGTGAGGCTCTAAATAGTTATTAAATCCTGAGATGACAGAGTCTATTTAGGGTAATCATTTTGCTTTTAAAGGAACAAGTTTAAAGGAAGTAATTTAAACTAAGAAAATCAATGAAAAATATGGTCAATTCTCCACCCAAATCACGCGACATACTAACCATGCAAAGCAAATACAAAAAGTTTTACTACTCCGCTTTGAGATCATAATAACCATATTTAATAAAATTTGTACTAATTAGAGAAACAATAAATCTAAACTCTATATGACATGAAACTCAAGTATTGAAGCTTGAGATGACAGACTATTTTCTCTGTTTTTAAAGTAATAAAACGAATGGTAAAATATGGACCTACATCCACCTAAATCACACATAAGCCAACTCCACTATTTGTGAACCATATTTAATAAAAAATGTCAAAGCCACTAGAGCAACAATAAATGAAACTCTATGACATCCAAGCTCACTATTTGTGAACTCAGAACCGCTTTTCTTCGTTTTTAAAGATAGAAAATCAATGACAAAATATGGACCTACCCTCCAATTCCAAATCACCACATTATCCAACTCCACCCAAAGAAAATAAAAAAAGTTTTGCTGCCTCCTATTTGATATCATAATAACCATATTTAATTTAGTTTGAAAACAAACGAAAAAGTTTTACTACCTCCGCTCTGACATCATAATAACCATATTTAGTTTAGCTTAAAAAGAAAGGAAGGCTAAAGAGAGTAGAGTCAGAGACAAATGAATATAATAGTATTTGACTTAATAAAAGGAAAAAGTATCCTCATGGAGAGCATTGTCAAGAAAAGGAACGCAGTAATTATAATACCCATTTGAACGCCCCAATGGTTGGGTTTCAAATGATTTTTAATGGAGAAAATGGAATAATATGTACCTGCATGCTTAGAGTCGATGGTTGAGGGTAGGGACTCGGTTCTTTGTCATTCACAGCTCTTGTTTTCAAGATACAAGGATATGAGCTCAACTCGTTGTTCTAATGGATAGTATTCGAATTGGAGCAAGCAATTTTTATTTTTTTTCAATTAATGGCCGTGCAATGACTAATTTATAAAACATGAATAATTATTATATAAATTTACATATTATTATTATTATTATAATAACATTTAATTTGTAGATAGTCTAGAGATAAGATATAATAATATTTTAATTTATTAAAAGGGAAGAAGAATATTTAATTTATTAAAAGGGAAGAAAACGTGCATAGTGTTAGCAGAGCTGAGCGGAAATCGTAGCTGCTTCTAGAAAAGAAAGAGAACAATAAATTATGATATCACCATTGAATAGGAAACTGAGTCCAACGCAGGAGGTAATTCAACTCCCAACTCGGGCTCTATTTTTCAATCACCTACAAGCTCACATCATATCCAATTCAACCTCCAACCCCTATAACTTGACAATTTCACATATACAACACAAACACCATACATATGACATGTGAACAGACCCAAACACAGATCATTAATAAGTCGCTTAAACCACATTGGAAGCGCTCTATCTACCTCACACATAAACAAACAACACAAAGACCAGAATTGAACAGATATAGAGGAGGAGGAGAATGTGAATAGGCATAGTTGAATATAGTTTGATTAGATGTATATACAGAGGCTAATTTTCCAGCATCTAATCCCTTTCCCACTCTATGTAAAAACTTTCTTTGTCTTATCTCTAAGGAAACGTTGTTCTGTCTCGAAGCTGCTTCTTCTCCTTCTGAAAGAGACATAAGTCTCTTTATCCTTCCACTAAAATTTCAGATTCAGTCAACAATGTCCACCAAATACACAATATTTGCATCGAAATTTTTCCACTACACTCCATTCATCCCTTTCCCATCCAGCTCCATTGGCTAATTTGCACGGACAGAAAACCTATAAGATGAAAAAACAAATCATATCATACCATTAATAAAATTAAATTAAAAAAACATTTGTCATGAACCAATTATATTAAAATAATGTCTTATATTAAAGTAAATAATGTGAGAAACCTAAACTAAATGATCATACGATTCAAGAAACAAATTATAAAGCCAATATACAATACTAAAATAAATAGAAACCCAAACTTCGAGGATGATCATAAGCTTCAAGAAACAAACTATAAAGCTACTATACCATACTGAACCCTGATGGAATCGCCATTTTTTTCAAATATAAGGCATACTCTGGTGATATCGTATCATTGAGCTCCGGCATTAATACGGAAGCATGATGCAGAATATATCCCACCACACCACACCACTGGAAACAGAATCGGGGACGCCATCCGCAGGCTCCATGGGAAACCATTATCAGCACACCGCCTGGAACGAACTGACCTCACCTGGCTCTCAAATATAAGGCATCAGCCTCACCCTGTGATCATAAAACTCACATTATTCGTAAGCCTCTAAACTGTTATTGAAGCTTGAGATGACAGAGTCTATTCGGGGTAACTGTTTTCTCTGTTTTGTTTTTAAAGGAAGAAATGTAAATGAAGAAAATAAATGGTAAAATATGGACCTTCCTTTAATTTCAAATCACTTCACATAAGCCAACCTACTCTAGAAAGGAAATATAAATTTTTACTGCCTCCTCGTTTATATCATAATAACCATATTTAATAAAATGTCAAAGTCACTAGAGCAACAATAAAAAAATCTAAAACTAGATGACATCCATACTCATATTATTTGTGAACCTGTAAACTGTTATTGAATCTTGAGATGATAGATTCTAGTCAGGGTAACTATTTTCTCTGTTCTGTTTTTAAATGAAGAAAATAAACAAGAAAATATGAACCTACCTCCAATTCCAAATAGCCTCACACAAGCCAACTCCACGCAAAACAAATACAAAAAGTTTTGCTGCCTCCGCTTTGATATCAAATAGCCATATTTAGTTTAGTTTAAAAAAATAAAAAATTTACTACCTCCTCTCTTATATCATAATAACCAATTTAGTTTAAAAAGAAAAAAAAGCGATAGAGAGCAGAGTTAGAGACAAATGAATATAATAGTATTTGACTTAATAAAAGGGCAAAGAAAGTGTCTGTTGAGAGCATTGCCAAGAAAGAAACGGGAAATTATAATACCTGACTGAACGTGCAATGTGGTTGTCAGCTTAGATTTTTCTTGCTTATACTCAAGATTTTAATCAACCCATCATCGTCTCGGTGAACTGTAAATTACTGCTATAAAAACACTCTAATATGAAACAATTTATTTAACCCTTAAAACAGAGAAAATGGAATAATGTGTACATGCATGCCTAGAGTCGATGGCTAAGGGTAGGAACTCAGGTCTTTGTTATTCACAGCTCCCAACTCTCCTCTCTATTTCTTCAATCATTTGCAAGTTCACATTCATATCCAATTCAACATCCAACCTCTATATGCAGAGACAATTCCAAATTCACCACCTCTACCTCGTCCAATTCCGGGGCAATTCATCATGGGAGATGAGAGCTTAGAAATACTGAGCCGGGCAGACCGGGGAATTAAATTGGCAAACGCCCCGAAATTTTTTCACTACATTCCATTCATCCCATCTCCATCGACTAGTTTGCACGGACAGACAACATATAACATATATAACATGAAAAAAAAATTGGCTATCATAAATTACTAATAAAATTAATAAAAAACGTTTATCATAAACTAATTATATTAAAATAAATAATGTGAGAAACATAAACTTTGAGGATGATCATACTCTTCAAGAAACAATTTATAAAGCCACTATACCATACTGAACTCTGATGGAATCGCTGTTTTTCAAATATAAGGCAATACTCTGGTGATATCGTATCATTTGGGTTCCGGCTTTAATAAGGAAGCATGATACAGAATATATCACTGGAAACAGAAGCGGGGAGGCCATCCGTAGGCTCCATAAGAAACCATTATCAGCACACCGCATTGAACGAACTGACCTCACCTGGCACTCAAATATAAGGCATCAAAGTTCGCCCTGTGACTGGCCAAAGATTCACATCTATTTGTGAGCTTGTAACTGTTATTGAAGCTTGAGATAACAGAGTCTATTCAGAGTAACTGTTTTCTGTTTTTAAAGGAAGAAATTTAAAGGAAGAAAATGAATGGCAAAACATGGACCCACTTCCAATTGCAAATCGCCTCACATAAGCCAACTTCATTCAAAGGAAATACATAAAGTTTTTCTGCCTCATATCATAATAACCATATTTAATAAAATGTCAAAGCCACTAGAGCAAAAATAAAATCTAAAACTATATGACATCTAGGCTCACATTATTTGTGAGCTTGTAAACTGTTATTGAAGCTTGACATGACAGAGTTGTTTCCTCTGTTTTGTTTTAAATGAAAAAAGTGAATGGCAAAATATGGACCTACATCCAATTCCAAATCGCTTCACATAAGCCAGCTCCATGCAAAGAAAATACAAAAAGTTTTACTATGTCATCTTTGATATCATAATAACCATATTTAGTAAAATGTCAAAGCCACTAGAGCAACAATAAAATCTAAACTATATGACATCCAACCTCACACTTTTTGTGAGCCTCTAAACTGTTACTAAACTTGAGATGACAAAGTCTATTCAGGGTAACTATTTTCTCTATTTTTAAAGGAAGAAATTTTAAGGAAGAAAATGAATGGCAAAATATGGACCTACCTCCAATTCCAAATCGCCTCACATAAGCCAACTCCACGCAAAGCAAATACAAAACGTTTTAGTTTGTCAGCTATGATATCATAATAACCATATTTTGTAAAAATGTCAAAGCCACTAGAGCAACAATAAAATCTAAAACTATATGACATCCAACCTCACACTATTTGTGAGCCTCTAAATTGTTACTGAAGCTTGAGATGACAAATTCTATTCAGGGTAACTGTTTTCTCTGTTTTTAAGGGAAGAAATTTTAAGAAAGAAAATGAATGGAAAAATATGGACCTGCCTCCAATTCCAAATCGCCTCACATAAGCCAACTCCACGCAAAGCAAATACAAAAAGTTTTAATGCGTCAGCTTGATATCATAATAACTATATTTAGTAAAAATGTCAAAGCCACTAGAGCAACAATAAAATCTAAAACTATATGACATCCAGGCTCACACTATTTGTCTGTCTGTAAACTATTATTGAAGCTTAAGATGAAAAAGTCTATTCAGGGTAACTGTTTTCTCTTTTTTTAAAGGAAGAAATTTTAAGGAAGAAAATGAAT
>SNQJ01S0154617.1:5847-21316 GCA_010110895.2 Picea sitchensis
AACCAAAAAAATTATGCACAAGTATATCTTATGTAAAGACCAAACATCGTAAACCTTAAATAGGGAAGGAGGGAGGAGAACAATTGTATTTGGTATAAGGAGGATTACCTGGATTTTGAATCAAAAAATGGCTCACCCTTTGCCCCTCTCACATCTCTCACATAAATATTCTCCACCTTCCTTCACCTGCATTGCCTTTACATTTTAAAAACACACATTATATCATTATGTAGAAAAATATGGGAGATGAAGTCAGTAGGGTTTTGCATGCTTGAGATCTACAACAAGGGATCCTAGGGATCAAAGGGCAGTGGATGTGGAGGAAGAACTTTTCAACTTCTTCAAAATGCATTAGAAGGTATTGCAATATTTTCCATGCGCTTTGATAGACCTCCATATTTAGGTTTGGTGAACATCGTGAGCCCAATGGACACCTTGGGAAATCTGAAGAAGCCTTGCCAAAATTGTATACTTGTTTGCACAGGCAAAAGGACACACAAAAGATATGACACCAACGTTGAGGACATATCTCCCATGCCTTCATTCAAGTCGTAGGTTATTGCATTGAAGGATAAATATTTAGACAAGACTAGTGATATTCCTCTTAAGGACATAGTAACCCAAGCATCTACATCTGTAGTTGAGAAAGTTAATGCACGGGATGGGGAAGGTTTAGGGTTATCCAAGGAGTTTATTTTCCTTAGATCTGCAAATTGCTTCAGCAAAATCTTGGACAATAGCTCAAGTGAGGCTTCCGTGTGGCAATGCAAGATATTAGGAAGAAGTGACATGCAAGCTATGTGAACTCTAGAAAGCATAGTAGAAGATGTGTAAGGAAAAAATATCAACAAATAAGATTGATTTTGGGAGAGGATATTCAGATGCATGAAATAGGTGGGATGGAAACACGTGCATTAACAAGGTGATTCTTTGAACACCATGCATCAAATAAACCTTTACAAGAGTGGTGATAGAGGTATGGCATCTCTTCCTAAGTTATGTGTCAATTTTTCATCTCCTGGTGTGTCGATGGATTGCATTCGTTTTTAGGTCAAATTCAAATGCCTGGAAGGTTCTACGATTACACTAGCTTTAGGGGTGAATGTCATTGTCTTTGAAGATATGGAGCAAGTAATTTGATCTGAGAAGGGAGAAGATGCCATTACAATTGGTGCGAGTCAAACTCCTCAAAATACCACTAGATTTTTGGTCAATGGATGTCTTTAAGGAAATTGATAATAGCATTGATCAATTCTTGGATGTGGATAATATCTACCACAAAACCAATACAGGCACCATTGCCCACATCTTGGTCACAGTGAGAGAAAGGTGGCTCCAACACCATTTGACTAAGGAAGTGTTGTTGAGGCTAGGAAGAAGCAACATGCAAGCCATGGCAACTCTGGCAAGCATAGTAGAAAGTGTGTCAAGCAAAAATCTCAACAAACAAGATTGGTTTTTGGAGAGGATATTTAGATGCATGAAGTAGCCAAGATGGCAACGCATCCATTGATAAGGAAAATCTTTGGATGCCAAGTGTCAAAGAAATCTTTGCAAGAGTGGATGATAAAGGTATGGCAACTCTTGCTAGGTTATGTGCCAATTTTTCATCTCTTGTGTGGATGGCTTACATTTATTTTTAGGTCAAAATCATAAGCTTTGAAGGTTTTGGAATTGCACTAGCTTTGGGGGCACACGTCATTCTCTTTAAAGAGATGGAGCATGTACTTAGGGGAGAAGATGACATTACAATAAATGTGGGTGAAACTCCCAAGATTGCCACTAGATTTTTAGTCAATGGATGTATGCCTTTTAAGGCAATTGATAATAGCATTGGCCAATTCTTGGAAGTGGATAACAACTACCAGAAAACCAATGCATGCACCATTGCCCACATATTGTTCACAATGGATCCAAGGGATGATCTAGTGAGGGAATTAGTTATGGAAAACCAGTACATGAAACATTGATAGGTATTATACTATGTAGGCATCCCATTTAGATACACTAGATGCCATGTCTATCGTTATCTAACCAACTAATGTGCACTAAAATTTTCAAAGAAATTGTGGGTTCGAAAAACCTTGGAATACCTAAACGTAGAGAAGGGGAAGGCACATAAATGGGCCTAGGGGTGTGTTGCCACTTCAAGGGTAACAGGGCTAGAACCACAAAATTAGTTGGTGTGGCGCGTTGCAACTCGCATGAAATCAATTGATCATGCCATTAAGATGCAAATTCTCTCTTTATTCTCCCTCAATTACATGATGACTCAACTTCCAACACTCAACTACCTCAGCTATGGTATATTGATTCTATCCATCCTCACACCTCAATTGACAAATGCACTCGTTACACATGGTTACACTCTCAATGCATGAGTTTTCTACTTAGACATGGTGTTATAATTTCTAAGCTCGTTGTGAACATGATAACACTAAAGTATGATCTAATTATACTTCAAAACACTAATGATTTTACTTTTTTCCTCGTAGTACCATAGGGGACTTGTTGACCCCAAAATCTCACCCTTGAGATTTGGATGGTCAAAGGGCCAGTGTATCCTTTCAGGTTGGCATTCAGAGATTATTCTTGATAGCACAAGACCATCATTCAAAGGTTTTCCAGGCACATGGATTCTAGTTCTAGTCGGTTAGAGGATGGTTTCTTACATGAGTTGAGTTCAGAGCTTGTTTCAGTGATTTCCAAATTATTMMAGGATGMGGTTTYAGTTCCAAGTTTGAGTATGAGAGATTTGCAGCATTRTGKGACACTTCTTGTCCATGAGGATCTTATTGACCCCTCACATCAGTTATTTGACATCATATTCTCACCCCTTGTCCAATTCGGCTTCCAATGAGTATAAACTTGATGGTATTTGGACAACTTTGCTTTTTGGGTGATGAGGTGGCACAGGTGATGACATCGCAGAGTGAGGTGGTGACCCATGTGGGGCCCACATGCTTAAATTTGGGTCATTTTCTTCCTAAAATTGGGCCCACTAAGGCGCCCAACACTTGCTAAATGAAACTGGGCTAAGTAAAGAAGTTTCCCAAAGTCATAAAGCATTCTAAAGAAAGTCAAAAAGTCTAACTAGGTGAGTTGTCTCCTTTATGCTTTAGCTTTATCATTTTGCTTTATCTTTCCACTTTTTCCCTTTCCAAGCTTTCCAATTTTCTTGCTTTAGCTTTCCACTTTTTTTCCTTTTCTGCCTTTTCCTTCAATTCTATCACTCATTAACCCTATTTCTCTCCATGAGATGCACCCATCTTACTTTTTTGGCCACAACTTCTTCATACTTAACCAGTTTGACCTATTTAACCTCCATTCTTCTCCAGATAACCCCCAAATTTGACCAGATTGCTTGGGAAAGGTGTGCTCAACTAGTTTTGGCAGGTTTTCATCCATTAACACATGGCAGGTGGACAGATTAACAAATGGGCAACGGATATTGGTTAGCTTTTGGCCTTTTTTGGAAACATCAGGGTGAATTCTTCATGCAGTTAGTTATATATGCAACATTCTTCCACAGTTTATAGCTTGATCACTCTATTGCATGAGAATTACTACTCTCTCATTCTATTCTACCTCTCATTCTAGCTCTAGATTCTCAGTTTTTTGGAGATTATTGTAACAGTTCTTGGTTTCTCTCTGTGATGGAGCCATTCCTCTGATTTGACATGAATAAAGAGTCTTGTGTGTTGATTTTGGCCTAGATTCTTGTTGTTATATTCGATTTCTAATTAATTTCATGTGATTGAATCTCATCCCTCATTGGGGGTTGATTTGGCACCTTTGAAGTGCTCTTCGTTCTTGATTTCTTGTCTTTTTGCATTCTATTGGTTTGCTTTGCTTAGGGTTTTCCACCAAAATTCATTCAAAATTAATTTTTATGCTAGTTTTTGTTGAAATATTGTAACTACAAAGAGTATTATATTTATTATTGATGTATTATTCATTAGATCAATCCCCTTTTGTGGATTGATCATGTCAGGCATTGTAAATTACCAAATCCCCTTTTGCAGATTGGTCAAACCCTAATTCTAACATGCAAATTGAGAAGTCGACCCCGGGGCAAATTAAAGTGGTTCTAACCACCCAAAAAGAGAAGTCGACCCTACCAGTGAAGAGACACCTCCTTTCAGCACTTGCCAGTTTGTATAGATAAAGGAGGCCAATGCCTCATTTGTTCACTCAATCATTCGATTATCTAGAGCGTAAGTTTGGAGTTGCAGTTGGAGAAGAAGGAAGAGAGAGAGGCGCACTACCAGGAGAGGATATTCTTTAGTGTTTGGTTTATTATCTTGCCATTGTATTGGCTATCTATATTAAGGAAGTTTTTGTTGGGTTTTCTCCCCCATGAGGGTTTCCTGGGATAAATGATGTGCCTCTTATGATTGTGTTTCTCCCAGTGATCCTATCTATGTTATGGTTATCTAGTAAATTGAAAAGAGCTAAGCTAAGTTGGTATCAAAGCTAAGCTGAAGAGAGCATCTTTCACAGGAAAAATAAAAACTTCATTGTTTTCGTACAAGAAAATTAGAGCTTTTATTAAAGAGGAATTTTAGCCCAAAAGTCATCAAGAGAAGTGTGCCCTAGCCCAAGGAACTCTTTGGCACCTTCAGCGCATCTTTTCATTCGATAGAACTCTCAGAAAGTGAAACCCTAGTTTTCACTGGTACCAGAAGTACCAGAAAACCAGAAGCACCAGAAGTACCAGAAAACCAAAAGCACTAGAAAACTAGAAAAGTACCAAAAAACCAGAAGCACTAGTCCAAAAATCCATTGGTCAAGTTTGAGCAAGAAAAATTTGGATTTTCATAAATATGACTGTATTAGCTTACTCGCCTCAGCTCAACGCATCTAGCCCCTGGATCAGAATTTAAAAATTCGAAGTTTGAAAAATTAGGGTTTCCTCATAAAACCCTAAGTTGTAGTTGTAGTTGCAGTTTCAGAATCAATTACAGTTGCAGTATCAGTTGAAGTATCAGTTGTAGTACCAGTTGCAGTCACCCTTAAAGTTCTTAAGAGTTGAAGAAGGGATCTCCTGCCATAGATCCAGAAGGATCTCAAGATCCAACACATTCAGAGGAATAATGCAACCCAGGTTTGATTATTCTAATATGCATCTATTTATTATGACATTATTTTGATCTAGGTTGCATGTTGAAGCTATGACCATCATACTAACCTTTGGTCGAAATTTAAGTCGAAGTATTAGATTGATTAAAGTTGAGATCATAGAGTTTATCCTCTAACCCAGCTTTCTGTCAAGATAGCATATTGTCTTAGTACAGAACACAGGTTGAAGAAAGCACTCATCATCTTGAGTGAAGGAGACTTGGAAGAAAAGCAACACACTCATTCTTGAGGACAAGGTTACAGGTTCCAGGTTTGATTAATTAAGTTGATAAGATTCAAAGTTGCACATGACAAATTGATAGCTACCCCTTTACAAGTAAACATTATAGTTGAGGTAGCAGTCTCTGAAAAGTATTATACTTGGTAGCATGTGAGCATATTGAGATAAATGCTTAATGTAATCATTTACCAGATACAACTAACATCTCCTCTAGGAGAAACAACTTGCATTGGTTCCAGGTTACCTTGGATGAATGTTTGATCGCAACACTAGAAGAGTGTTGATCTCATTTTGTATTGTATTTCTTACTTTTGATCTTTGTTTCAGACAGGTCACAAGTGAAAGCTCCTTTAGAGCTTTCACTTNAGTTGAGATCATAGAGTTTATTCTCTAACCCAACCTTCTGTCAAGATAGCACATTGTCCTAGTACAAAAGACAGGTTGAAAAAAGCAATTGTCATCTTGAGTGAAGGAGACTTGGAAGAAAAGAAACACACTTGAAGACAAGGCTCCAGGTTCCAGGTTTGATTAATTAAGCTGATAAGATTCAAAGTTTCACATGACAAGTTGATAACTACCACTTTACAAGTAAACATTATAATTGAGGTAGTAGTTTTTGAAAAGTATTATACTTGGTAGAAAGGGAGCATATTGAGATAAATGCTTAATGTAACAGATACAACTAACATATCCTCTAGTAGAAACTTCTTGTGTTGATTCCAAGTTACCATGGAGGAATGTTTGATCACAACATTAGAAGAGTGTTGACCTCATTTCGTATTGTATTTCTTACTTTTGATGTTTGCTTCAGACAGGTCACAAGTGATAGCTCTAAAGGAGCTATTGTGATGATTATTCGTGTTTTTGTTTTATCTACTATTATCAAAAGAGTATTATTCTTGCTTGTTGTTTTGTGACCTTGTTTCAGGTCACGGATGATAACCTTGAGGAAGCTATAGTGAAGGTTGCAGAAGGAAACATATTAGATGAGATATGAAGCAAACTATGTACATGACCATATATACTCATGTACCAAAGAAGATGAGGAAGAAGCTATCTTTTGAGATTCAGAGTATATCATATGAAGATTGATTGAAAGGAGCAGAAGGCTCCAAAGATGACCAAACATTAGAAAAAGAACTCGCAGCAGAATTGTTAAAAGGTTAATGAAACCACCTTGACGAGAAGCAGAACTTGTTTGAAGCCTGACTCTATGTTTCATATTTAGACTTGGTATTCAACACCAAGTATACCTTGTAAGCGATGATGAAGTCCTTGTAAACTCAGAGGAAATCGAGAGTAAGCATGATCTAAGAAAGGATCAGATGAAGAGACAACTTCCAAGACTGGGAGACAGATGTCGTGAGAAGACTAGATCGTAGCTTTAGAAACTTCTAGGAGATATGAAATATCCTGGGAAGATTCCCTTGTTTCAGTAACAAAGAAGGATGTCAGTCAGAAAAAATTAGGATATGGATTCTTCCGTGAGACTAGAAGAGAAGTTAGTATTTCCAATATTGATCTATACAGATCAAGCATGTTGCAGATGTACAAATCCTGATGTGTGTCTAGAGGATTCTCCCAGCAAGAGGGAGAAGACTATGACAAGACACTTACTCCAGTAATTGAATAAATAGTTCCAATATTTAAGAAGACAACCAGAACAACCATGATTCATATATAATATGAGATGAAGGGGGAGCAATTCTCATATTTAAAATTGAGTGGCAGTTGGTGCATTACATTAGTTGGTTCATGGAGACATGACTACAATAAAAGATAGAGTTCCCTCCATGAAAGAAGAAGAGCTACCTTCAGTGTCATTTATTGAGCCACTCTCAGTTTCATATGAATATGTTGTCGTGAGTTACTCACATATTTCAACAGTCACGGTGAGAATGGAGCAACCATTCTCAACTTCAAAGCAGCTGCAGGTGCAGATTCCTAGTTCCAGAAGGAACAGTTGCAGAGAGAGTAAAGGACATACTCCCAGACAATGAGACAGATAGTGCTTTGCAAAAATCACATAGATCTAGCACATGATTGTGCAAACTGAGTTGTAGCTGAGCAAGTGTACCAGATTGGTACAAAGTGATGTGAAAATTTTGATTTGAAGTTGAAGACAGAAAGACTCGGGTTTGCAAGTTGAAGAAGGCTATGTACGTGTTGAAGAAAGCTCCTAGATCTTGGTATGGAAGAATTGACAATGTCATGACAGACTTGGGATTTACCAAGAGTAAAGTTGATTCTAACCCTTATCTCAAGGTTATGAATGATGAGCCAGTGATGTTACTACTATATGTAGATGATGTATTCTTGACAAGATGAAGAAAATCTCATCACAAATTGCAAAAGAATCTCGCTACAGAGTTTGATGGAAGACCTAAATGTATTATCTCTTAGGTCTTGAAGTTTGGCAGAACACAGAGAAGATCTTCCTTAACAAATGGAAGTATGTAGTTAAAATGAAGAGGTTAGACATGTTGAAATATAAATCCATGTACACACCCATGGAAACGAAGTTGAAAATCCTGGTAGATACCTCGTCAGAATTGGTTGACGCTACTCTGTACAGACAGATTATTGGTTCAGTGATGTATCTGATGAATACCAAGCTAGATATATGTTTTTCCTTGAGTCAATATCTGGTAGAACCCAGACGTGGTCACATTGTTGTTGCAAAACATATGATGAGATACCTTAAAGGTACATTGGATTTTGGTCTCTATTATACTAGAGATCATTACTTCAGACTAAGTGGTTACACCGATTCAGATTGAGCTGGAAGTGCTTCTGATAAAAAGAGCACTTCAAGATGTTGTTTCAGTCTGGGGTCGGCAATGACTTCATGGAAGAGTAGGGAGAAATTCAACATTGCTCTAAGCACGGCAGAAGCATAATACGTTGTTGCATGTTCCACTAGTTGTGAAGTCGTATGGCTTCGGATGTTGTTGACAAATCTATTTGATCTGGAGATGGAAGCCACTGTGATCCTATGTGATAACCAGAGTTGTATGGAGATGATGTGTTCTATGATGAGTCGAAGCACATAGAGATCTAGTATCACTTCATTCGTGATATGTTGCAGAGAGGATCCATAAAGCTCCAGTATGTTAGCACGAATGAACAAGTTGTTGATGTGTTGACCAAGCCTCTATATCGTGTAAAGTTTGAGCACTTTCAAGATAATCTTGGTGTAGTCAGAAAGGACCTCCCTCGAAAGGGGGAGTAGTGTTGTTGTGTTGCCATCCATGTGTTGTGATGCCAACCTAGTGCTGAAGATTTCTAGCTTCATGTTGATGATGATGTGCTAGCCTTATGTTGTGATGCCAGCTTCATGTTGATGATGATGTGTCAGCCTCATGTTGTGATTATGTGCCATCCTCGTGCTCTGATGATGTGGTAGCCTCGTGTTGTGATGATGTGCTAGCCTCATGCTCTGATGATGTGTTTCCAGCCTCGTGCTTGTTGTCAGCCTCATGTTGTGATGCCAGCTTCGTGTTGATGATGTGTTGTCAGCCTCGTGTTGTGATGTTAGCCTCGTGTTGATGATGTTGTGTTGCCAGCCTCCTGTTGTGATGCCAGCTTCATGCTAAATATTCTCAGCCTAGTGTTGATGTTGATGATGCTCCAGCCTTTGTGCTATGAGATTGTTCTTGTTGATGTTGTATCAACGTTGTGTTGTTATTGATGAGGATGATGTATTAGTGTTATACTAATCCATGTTGATGCAGATGATGATGATGCCACTTCAGCTTCTTGTTGAAGAAGATGATGATGATGTTATTTCATCTTTCATTCTAAAGAAGATGATGATGTTACTTTAGCTTCATGCTAAAGATACTGATGATATTACTTTAGCCTCATGCTAAAGAAGATGATGATGTTACTTTAGCCTCGTGCTAAAGATGATGATGATGATGTTACTTTAGCCTCACGCTAAAGATGATGATGATGTTACCTTAGCCTCATGTTAATGAGGATGATGATGCTACTCCAGCTCCATGTTCTGAATGATGATGATGAGAAAAAACTTCTGATGATTTATAGATATGCCAGTCAGTATTCCAGATGTTGTTGATGTTGTTGTCGTCTCTCTCTCTAATGATGATGTTGTAAAATTCCCTTCTTGTTAAGGCGGAGTGTTGAAATATTGTAACTACAAAGAGTATTCTATTTATTATTGATGTATTATTCATTAGATCAATCCCATTTTGTGGATTGATCATATCGGGCATTGTAAATGACCCAATCCCCTTTTGCGGATTGGTGAAACCCTAATTGTAACATGCAAATTAAGAAGTCATCCCCCACACAAATTAAAGTGGTTCTAACCACCTAGAAAGAGAAGTCGGCCCTGCCAATGAAGAGAAACCTCCTTTCAACACTTGCCAGTTTGTATAAATAAAGGAGGCAAACGCCTCATTTGTTCACTCACTCATTCGATTATCCAGAGCACAAGTTTGGAGCTACAGTTGGAGAAGGAAGAGAGAGAGGTGCACTACCAGGAGAGGATATTCTTTAGTGTTTGGTTTATTATCTTGGCATTGTATTGGCTATCTATATTAAGGAAGTTTTGTTGGGTTTTCTCCCCCATGAGGGTTTCCCAGGATAAATAATTTGTCTCTTGTGATTGTGTTTCTCTGAGTGATCCTATCTATCCTATGGTTATCTAGTAAATTGAAAAGAAACCTAATAATAGCTTAAACTCTAACAATTTTGGGTGAGGTTATCTAACCCTCATCCCAAAAACATATTGTGTTCATTTGATTGGTGTTTTGCAGGTAAATTTTCATCCATCAAGCAGCACGCCCTAGGGTAGCCTCCCTGTGGTTGGCATGCACCAGCCCAAAATGAGAGGGGTGATATCAAATCTAGAATGGACCTAAATCCTAGGGTGTCAAATTTAGCCTTAATAGGACTTAATATCTTTAAATAAGTGTCGTTAAATCCTCAGTTTAATCGTACTACTAGTGATCTAGTTGAGTGAGTGTACTTCATCTCCCAATCAAACTAACGATTTTCCATTTTTCCTTCTCATGAGCATATCTAGGATAATGATGGGTGCCTCGTCAACCAGGTTCTGATATCCATCCTGCTCTTTGTTGATGACATGGTCCTCCTAGCATGATCTCTAGAGGGGTTACAGAGATAGTTGGATGCCTTATCTCTCTTCTACAACCTTCAACAATTGACGATAAACTCGGTAAAATCAAGGTTATGATCTTCAACAAGTTGAAGAAGACCTCAAACCTTCATTTATTCATCGAAGGGGAGGAGATCGATATCACTAGCACCTACACATACTTGGTAGTGCAATTCTTGGGACCCCGCTTCAGTCTACAACCAACCCTCCAACCTCAAATCAACAAGGGCTCAGAGATTTGGGGATGCCTTCTTTACTTGAGTGTAATTGGGCCTCAACTAAGAGAGTCTAGACCCTTCTCCTCTAGCTCATCATTAGACGCAAGCACACAATCCCTCAACACATCATCCTAGCAAAGTTTGGGGCCCAACCCTTCCAACTTGAGACGGTGTTCAAATTGGTCTACTTTCTACATTCCATCTGGAGCGTCACTAACTTGGTGAAGGGGTGAGACTAGTACCTGTACTTGGCCTATTGTTCTTCAGGGACCATTTCCCTCTCTATCCCTTCAAGGCAGGCTCGAGGTTTGTTTGTGAAGGTTTCAAATCTTTTAGAGTACATGGGCATTCAGATGGATCATCTCCCTGTGTTAAATATTCGTTAGATGCACCTGGCCACCTCCTACCCACCAAACAAGAGTTGAATAGGATCATCAAGGATGACATTTTGATCTAGATTATTTTGAGAATGAAATGAAGGCAGAGATATAACAAATAAATATACATAGATATTGCAATAAACACAAAGATACAATAATGCACAATCTTTATTAATGAGAGAATGTACAGAAACTGTAAAATTACAGAGTGAATGACTCGCTAGAATGGTGGTAGCTTATCTCTGAGAAGAGATGTGATGGCTACACTCATTTGCAAGAAGATGATGATGTTTGCAATGAGGCTCTAGAGGCCTTTTTAACATAAAGAAAATACAAAACCCTAACCTTGGAAGATGAAACACCAAAAGGCTTGCGGGCCTCAATGGGGGTAGTTGGTATGACAACTTCCCAAGGGCATAACTTTTGCATACGATCTCTATTTGGGGCGCATGATAGTCGTGAACGGTCTATCTGAGGGCTACACATTTTGTCATCATACTTTGGCTAAAGCCTATAGTGTGGCTCTGGCGGGCCCAAAAACATTGTTTAGGGCCTCAAAATGGCCTCGAAAGTTTATGACCAGATAAGCTGTAGAAAAAACTACCAAGGTGGAAACCCTTGTTTTGAGCCAATGGAATAGGAGGGTGGCCACTAATTTCCGCCTGGATCAATCCTCCCCCCTTAGGAAGCAATGGTCTCCATTGTGTGAAGTTCTCGGGGAAGATTTTGTTGAATCTGAACCTTGGTGAGTTGTTTGCCTTGTTGAAGAAGTTATCCTACTTAGCTTGTTGAAAGTTGTTGTGAACCTGATGTTGGAGGGATTGGACTTGTTTGACCAATCTGGCTACATGATCTGCCGAAGTGTGGGAGGACTCTGTCGGTGAAGATGCAACATGAAGAACATGAAGGCATTTATCATAACCTAGTTTAACTAGGCAGTGTGGAGGCACCCACGTATGTGCAGTAGGAATATCTTGGTGCTCTTCTACAATCTTGTTGATATGTTTGTGTTGGATAGAAGGGTCTTGGGCCGAGGCTGCAGTTGTTGCAGTGTCCTTCTCTTATGACCAGATTGTGAAGAGGTTAAACTTTGAGGTATGACAAATTACTTTGTGACATTGTTTTCTCGATACAATAGTCATAAATACCTATGGTATCTTGTAAGGTTGACCCCCTGTTGACCCCAGAATCTCACCCTTGAGATTTGGATGGTCAAAGGGACAGTCTATCCTTTCAGGGTAGCATTCATAGGTTATTCCTAATAGCACAGGACCATCATTCAAAGGTTTTCCAGGCACATTGATTCTTGTTTTGTTTAGTTAGAGGATGGTTTCTTACATGAGCTAAGTTCAGAGCTTGTTTCAGTGATTTCCAAGTTATTACAGGATGAGGTTTCAGTTCCAGGTTTGAGTATGAGATATTTGCAACATTATGGGAGACTTCTTGTACATGAGAATCTTATTGATCCCTCACATCAGTTATTTGATAGCATATTCTTATTCTGTGTCCAATTTTGCTTCCAATGAGTATAATCTTGATGGTATTTGGACAACTTTTCTTTTTGGTGATGAGGTGGCATGGGTGATGATGTGGCAGGGTGAAGTGGCGACCCATGTGGGGCCCACAATCTTAAATTTGGGCCCTTTTCATCCTAAAATTGGTCCCACTAAGTCGTCCAACACTTGCTAAATAAAAACTGGACAAAACAAAGAAGTTTCCCAAAGTCATAAACTATTCTAAAAGCAAGTCAAAAGTCAAACTGGGCGAGTTGTTTTCTTTTAGCTTTTATCTTTTTCCCTTTCCCAGCTTTCCCCTTTTCCTGCTTTAGCTTTTGCTTTTAGCTTTCCATTTTTTCCTTTTTCTCTTTTCCTTCCCCTCTTTCACTCATGCAACCTAACTTTCCCTCATTCCCTTAACCTATGCGACCTATTTCTCTCCATGAGGTTCACCCATCCTACCTTTTTGGCCATAACTTCCTCATACCTAACCATTTTTTACCCATTTGACCTCCATTCTTCTCCAGATAACCCCCATATTTGACCATATGGCTTGGGAAAGGTTTGCTCAACTAGTTTTAGTAGGCATTCATGTAGTGACACATGGCAAGTGAACAGATTGACACTTGGGCAAGGAATACTAGCAAGTTTTTTGCCCAGTTTGGAAACATAAAGGAGAATTCTTCATGCATTTAGCTATATATGCAACATTCTTCCACAGTTGACAGGTTGATCACTTTATTGCAAAAGAATTACTACTCTCTCATTCTAGCTTCGGATTCTCAGTTTCTTGGAGATCGTTGTAACAGTTCTTGTCGTTTCTTTGTGATAGAGACATTCCTCTAATTTGATATGAATAAAGAGTCTTATGTGTTGATTTTGGCCTAGATTCTTGTTGTTGCATTGGATTTCTAAGTAATGGCAGGTGTTTGAAGCTCATCCTTCACTAGGGGTCGATTTGGCACCTTTGAAGCACTCTTCCTTCTTGATTTACTGTCTTTTTTCATTCTAATGGTTCGCTCTACTTAGGGTTTTCCACCAAAATTCATCTAAAATCAATTTTTATGCAAGTTTTGGGTGAGGTTATCTAACCCTCATCCTAAAACCATCTTGTCCTTGTTTGATTTGTGTTTTGCAAGTCAAATCTCATCCATCAAGAAGCACGCCCTAGGGTAGCCTCCCTGTGGTTGGCACGCACCAACCCAAAATGAGAGGGGTGACATCAATTGTGACCATAGGCTCCACCCCTAAATTAAGCCTAGTTCAATTCCCTCAATCTACAACCGACCTAAATCCTAGGGTGTCAGATTTAGCCTTAACAAATTGGTGTTGTTGCCTGAGAAGAATTTTTAAGCCCTTGTAGACGACATTTTGGTGAGTTTAGTTCACCTGGCGACTCCATGCGGATCTAAAGTGACTCCACTGAGGGCCTTACACAGATCAACCCGTTTAAACCCAACCCCACAGATCCTTGTTGCAGATTTGCATCTTTCCTCATCTTCATCATCTACACAAACCCTAATTCCTCCTACCCCTGTTGCACAAGAAAACCCTTTGCTTTTACCATTTTTCTCGATGGCAAGAGTAAACCAACCTAGGGTTACCTTCATGCTCAACCTATATGCACCCTTGAATTTGACCAATTTCGCAAATCTTTTGAATGCTTTGCCTTCTAGTAATTATGACAAATACATGCCTAAGTTCGCTGGGAACAATGCCATCACTACAAAATCTCACATCAAAGCTTCCTTGGAGTATCTGGAAAACATAGGCATGACTAAAGAAGATGTGGGCATGAGGTTTTTTGCATAGTCATTGACTTTGGATGTAAGAGATTGGTACAAAGCGCTTGCAACGGAAAATATTGATGATTGGACTACTTTTCATGACAGATTCATGGACAAATTGTCTCACAAACAAGACAATGCTTTTCTCCTTAAATCTTTTTCCTTGATTAAGAAAGATGAAAATGAATCCATGGAAGAATTTAATTCACGTTTTATGAAAGCATATTACAAGATTCCACATATTGTTAGACCTAATCCTGCTAGTGCTTTAATCTTTTATATTGAACAGTTTGATGGATTATTTGGTGTTTTCTTGAAACAGAAGGAACCACATGATCTGGAAAGCGCTTTCAAAGAAGCCCTCAAGATGGAGAAGCATTTTGTCACTACAAATCAGGCCAAGGTTTCATTGCAAGAGCTACTAGATCCACAAGGACAAAAAGCATCTCAGACCCCTTCTCCACCTCTTGCACAACCTCCTCTAGAACTCAAGAAAGAACCCAAGAAAGAGGAGGATGACTTATCCAACAATCCCCAAGTTGTGAGCATGTTGCAAGACCTTGTCCAAAAGCTTGGTGTCCAAGAATAACCCTCCCATCCACCTGCTTCATCCCAAAGGACATTCAATCAGCACAGAAGAAACTTCCAGGCCCATAGGAATTTTTAAAACCCTAAAAATACCAATCCATCTTCAGGAGCGAACTTTGTAGGGAAAAACTCACTTTTCTCAAGCCCTTCCTATAGAGCTTGTGCAATGTCTCACCCTAAGGATACTTACCAGTTTTTTTCCCAATATGTGCATGTCTTCCTAAGATCAGATAGTCATGAGGACCACATTGTCAACATGACAGGAGAGCTCCATGAGGAGTTGGAGGACTCTCGAGAGCACCCATATGCATCCTCATCAGAAATCCAGTCTCACAACAGAGATGTCTTCCAAATCGATTCTTCCCTTCACTAGGAGATTGAGTCCACTTTAGATTCACCTGTTGCATGGCCTGCTAGGAGAGAGGAAATCCAAAGAGCTAAGGAGGTGTGCATGGCTAGGTTAGAAGAGCACCAAAGACAGTACGTCAAAAG
>SNQJ01S0154618.1:1837-14734 GCA_010110895.2 Picea sitchensis
TTGTTTACCATATATGCAATGTTCACAGAAATCAAAATCCAGAGTGTTATTTGACATACCTTCAAGCATACCTTTACCGTGTAGTGTTCATAGGCCCTTTTCTCCAATATGCCCTAGTCTTTGATGCCATAACATGGTCTTCTTTTCTGGGATAGTATTGGTCTTGTCTCCTTCATTTCTCTGCTCAGGGACAACATAACTGTTACACCCATTAGTATAAGTGCTTCCCAACAACTAGTACAGAGTTCCACACCGAACTCCCTTCATCAACACCATTTCTCCTCATACCATCTTGCAAGTGTTCTTTCCAAATACAATATCCACTCCTGCATCATCCATCTTTCTTACAGATATTAGGCTCCTGCTTAGTTTTGGAATGTGAAAAACCCAAGGAAGTGTTCTAATCCTTCCACGTCCCAAGATTTTTGTTATCGATTCATCTCCTAGGAATACATCACCACCATCATATTTTTCATATTCAGAGAACCACTCTCTGTGAGGAGTCATATGGTATGACACACCTGAGTCTATTAACCATACATCACGGTCTGCAAGTGTACTTGTAAATGCTAGGTAAACATAACCTCCTTCTTTAGTGGAGGTTTTCGCCTCTGTGGAAGAGGTACTATCAGATCCCTTTGGTTTATCAACCTTCTTACACTTGTAATATTTCTTATAATTCCCTATTTTACCACACTTCTAGCATTTCCTCAAAGATTTTCCTAGAGACTTAGATCTACCTGTAGATTTAGATCTCCACCTAGAAGGCTTACCGTGATTCTTGTCTTGGGGACGACCTATTATAAATAAAGCATCTGTGCTATGACTATCCATGCTTTTCTTCCTCATCTCTTCAGATAACAAGGATGAAACTACATCCACATACTTCAATGTAGATTGAGTGGTACTACCAATTGCTACAACCAAATTATCCCAAGAGTTTGGAAAATAACATAAAAAAGTAATACACTTATCTTCTTCTACAATCGTAATATTAACAGAGACAAGTTGACTTACTAGAGTATTAAAGGCATTTAGATGTTCTATCACATAATCTCCATCTTCCATCCTAAGATGATACAACTTATTTTAAAGAAACAACTTGTTTACCAGGGACTTTGATTGATACAAAATCCCTAACTTATCCCATAGTTCCTTGGCTGTATATTCTCTCGACACATTCAACAAAACCAAATCTGCTAGGCAAAGTCAAATAGTACTCCTTTCTCTTTTGTCCAACTTCTCCAAATCTTCCTTCGACATACCAGTAGGTGGTGTACTGGTAGTTTGTGTACTAGTAGGTTGTGTACCAGTATCCTGTGTGCTAGTAGACGGTGTACCAATAGGCTGTGTACCAGGATCCACATTGATCCATTGTTATTTGTCTACAAGAAGGTCCTCCATCTTCAGCTTCCATAGCTCAAAGTTTTTACCATTGAACTTCTCTATCTCAATTCTAGATGAGCTCTCCATTCCTCTTTCTGTACTCAAATATCCACTGCAAAATCTCCCACTAAACCCAGGTTCATCACAGACCCAAGATAAACTTGATCTATCAAGACCGAGCCAAAACCTCAACAACAAAGGTGTCCCTCTGAAGCCAAAAACGAGCTCTAATACCATATGTAAGTTTTAAACCTGTGAAGTAAGGCAATGCATATAGATTCTTAAGAAAAATAGAAATTAATCAATGGCTCATTGATTAATTCAAGAGTACTACTTCTTCTTTTTCTGGAGTAGGTGCTCTATTTTCTTGTACATGCAGGTGTTTCAAATCTTCTCGTGTTCTTTCAAATTTGACATCTAGATCTCTGGTCCTTAGTAGCTTCAATTTGTCCTTCTATTCTTCTATTAAGTGCACTATTCTCCTAGCCATGAAATTTCTTAGTTCTTTCTTTTTTTGTTCTAGATATTCCTCTTCTTGTTTCCTTCGTATCTGATCTTTTTCAATCCAAGTTCCTCCTAATAAAATAGAAAATGGGGCGTTGTTCTCAAAAACATTAATGAGCTCAAATTATTCTTCTATTGAAGTTCCATGAGCACTCATAGGTATTTAGGAAACTATTCCACATAGGTTTATCAATTTTTCTTTAAACAAGCCTATTCCTCCCAATGAAGGAACCATAACAGGATTTCCCAAAATTTCCCAAGTTCTCTCTGTCATAATATTCACCTGTGTTTCCTCATCCAGAACACAGTCTATGTCGAAGTCTCCTATTCTTTCTTCTATACACTCTTTTTCTTTTAACACCTCTGATAAGTTGATGTCTCTGTGATCTTTCATGGTTTCTTTCATCTGTAATAATACAGTCTCTAATTCTTTATGAGGATCTATCATAGCCTTAGTTTCCTAGCTTGTCTCATGGTTTTCTTTTCTCATATTCATCATTTCAACTTTATCAATCATTCTAGGGAGATCCAAAACTTCATGGTCCATATCTTTACAGCAAAGAAAACTAGGACCTCTACCAGAGAATTCCTTAGCAAGATGGTCCGATCTTCTGCAACTTAAACAAAGAGTTAATCCTCTCTTTCTTTTAAATGATCCCTAACCTTTTCTGTATTGCGCATTGGGATCACAGTAACCAACCTGCAAAAAATTATTTCTAGGATCCTGCATCCATTTGTTAGTCCAAACATTCTTTTTATGCATAGGAATAACATATCTTTCATTACTTTTATTATATCTACTCATATCAAATCATCTTTCTTCTAGTTGTGCCCTAGTTTTCAGACTAGGAAAAAACCTATCAAACATACCTAGATTGATTCTTTCGAAACAAAATTTTTCACTTATCTTACCTTTCTTAGAGCACAATGATTTAAGATATTACCTCTTTTCTTCAGATCAAACTTCTTTCTTAGCAAAGAGCTTCACAATTCAAGTAGAGTATTGTGCGTTAGAGCAACAATTCTACGCACATAGCTTATCTTTTTTTTACTTCATTTCCCAACAATCACAATTTCAGGTCCCGACAACGAAACCATTTATTGGCACACACAGGGGTAGACCCAAGGTTCAACGCTTCAACAATGCACCAACAAAACCCTAAATACCGACCCTTTCGGCAACAACTGCGAAGAAGATGAAGTCTCACCCGAGGTAGAGGTAGGGGTGGTTGTAGGACTCAAGTGTTTACAACCTAGATGGGACATAGATATGTGATTAAAACACTTAACAGAGCACTTAGCAGTTAATATCCCTCAGTATTTAACCCTTAGTCACATTGCGGGTTGAAACCCTAATTACAGAACAACGTAGTATTCAAATAGCTCTAACACATCCAAGCACTTATCATATAGAAATAGATCATATCATGAATTTATTCACATTACTAAGCACTAAGCTACTATATTAGATACATCTAACAAATAGATCACAACACTAAGAATAAATCACGACAATCACATAACAACCATAAAGCACAAAGCAACCATAACACAGGATATACATGGTTCACCCCAATGTGGGGCTACGTCCACCAACTCTCATCCCTCTTTATTATATTTTGTCAATATTCTTACATGCCCAAATCCACAAACTAACTCTGCATAGGATAGGAGATCTACACGCACCTCACCAAATCCTCCTTCCTTGAGCTAGGTTCAAGCACAAATTTGTTCTTACAATTACTTGCACTCATCCCTGCAAGTTCTCAACACATAGTATGCACAGAGCTATATTGATCACATAGATCCAACTACTAATATTACTTGCACCTAGCACAACATAACATGTGTCTCTTTATCACACAACCCCTACTAGGTATCTACTTACATCACCTAGATTTTTATTTATACATTACAAAATGGCCTAAACATGGGTAAACCCATGGGCCGATATCCCCATACCCGTTACATAAACCCTAAACTGAAAAATGCCCTAAAAAGGGGTCGAGATCCTACGATCTCCAATTCTCCTTATGCTCCGCCTTCGACCAGCATGTCGAAGTCCCAAAAATTGTCAAATGTGACCAAGGTTCTCCAAAACTTGGTCAAGGGCCAACACGCGCCCTGCTTTATAGACATGTCGCGTACATACGCAGGCTTCTTAAGCATCAGTAGCATACTTGTGTCAAGATTGTTTTTTTTAAGAAGAGGCAGTGAACCTTTTCATTGATTGAAGTTTTACTTCTTAGGGTTTCTTGATTAAGTGCAGTGTGTCTAGTTTTTACAGTCATAGCATGGGTTAGATGTCAATTCTCTTATCTTTTTAAATATTTCTTGTGTTTACTTAAAAAGGATTTTTAGGCGAGTCTTTTATTTGTTGATTAGCATGTTTGGTGTCTTTAGTGACTCCCTACGATCTGCAGTAGGCCAGAGGTCAGTTTCAGTCTTGTCTGGTGTTTCTTTTACTCTCTTTTATTTTCTTTAAAGAAAAGAAAAAAGATTTATTTCAAGTTTTTCTCTTGTTTGAAGCATTTACAAAAAAAAAAAAGAGATTTTTCATTTCTTATTTTGGTAAAGTAGTTAGGGTAGTTATTTTACTTGAAAGGAAAAAGAGTTCGATTTTCAAGTTCTTTACTGATTTCATAGAATTTAAGTAGCTCGTAGTCAAGTGAAATTTTGTTTTAGTTAAAGATATTGAAAATAGTTAGTTACAAAAATTTGGTTTAACGAGTTAGTTGCAAATTTATTTTGTTAACTATAAGTAATTTTGCTTCCAGAATTTCATTTACTTCTCCTCTTTTTGTCTCTCATACACATCACTAGTTTCACTTTTGCGTCCTTTAAGTTAAAACAAGCCATTTAAAATGAACGCTAATTTAAAAATAAATAGAATTTTTGTTCGTAGGGTCAATCAACTAGTTTAGGGCTAGAGCCTTGAATTAGGTTGGAGAGGAAATTCTTCAAGGCTTATAAACAAAATTGGAGTCAGAGATAGGGAGTGTAAAATTCTAGTGACGTGAAAGTTATCTGGGACCCCCCTCTAACACAGGGGATAAACACGAGGTCACGTGGGGAAAGGTAGCAGAGATAACCCCTCCAAAACCGGACCAAGCATAGTGGGGAACACATATTGAGGACTTGTCTTGGGATACTATTGGTTGCATTTGCCTATAAAACTTCATGGACCTCGAATCCGTTCTAGATCCTCAGTTGTATTCTAGACCACTTGATACCGATACCCTTGGTAGGTTTTGGACTTGTTATCTCTCTCATTGAGGTCCACCTGACTATCGATTGTACCCGCCTCGTGGATGTTTACGAGCTAGAAAATTAGTTGCCTTTATTATAGAGACTTACACAGGTGACTGCGAGGGTATACCACGGTAAATAGGGTAGACGTCGGGCCATGCTTTGCAGAGTATACCTAGAGGGTGCTTCCGTGTTCGAGTTGCACTTGCACCGGTAAGTTTCTCTAGTGTTGGTTGGCGTAACTATTTTTCCAACTAGATAGTGGTTTGCTTGGTTTATCTTGTAGGAAATTTTCTAGTGTGTGCTTGGTTTTTAACATTAGTTAAAGCCTTACTATGGCATTGATGTTTTCACAAAGTGGAAGATCAAGAGATCTGTTAGTTGTGAAGGCTTCAGGGCCTACCTCCGGTTACATTGGAGCCACCACCACCACCATTACAGAGAATACTTGATCAACAAGGGTCATTTGAGGTGATCAAACCGTAGGAAACTATGTCAGAGCCAACTCCGAGAGGAGAATGTTTGAATCCAAAGGAACCTACTGTTTATGACTTTGGAGAGAAATATCTCTAGCCATCTGACTCTTCGATCACCATCTTGTCGGTGCCAACTTTGGTACAAGTTGTCCCTCCAAGGGTAACACCTCACGAGCATCAGATAGTCTTGCAAGCAGCTATGGAATCAAATGTTTCTACTTTGACAGGGAGTCCTCACACTCCCTCAATAACTGCCACCATAGGGGGTGTTCCACCTCCTAACCCACCTTCTATGGTCCGGACTACAATGGTCTTGACCACCTCTACTTCAGGTAGTGGTCCAATTCCATCAATGGAGGTGACCACTGCTTCATTCACATAGAGTGCGACGTGCCCTCCATTTTCATATGGGATGCCTAGCTTTGATACGAACCCTGTCCTTACCTACTCCACCCTACAAACCATGGGTTTGGGGGAAAGGATCTCAAATGATCCCTTTCAAGGGTCCATGGTGGTCACCTACGCCTCCTATAATGATATCCTTTATGGTGGGGTTCACATACCTCCTCCGTCCCCCTCACTTGGTGGTGCTTTCCAGCCACCCGTCAGGCCAAACACAAACTACATCTTGTTTGGAGTAGGCAGTATAGGAACTTCTTATTACACCACGAAAGTGGAATCCATGTCATTCTTTTTTTTCGGCGCGTTTGGTAATAATGCCTTCTCGTCAGCTGCCTTCTCGGTCAGGGGAAACTCTGGTTTTGGACAAAAATATCCTGTGTAGGCTACTATTCTAACACAGGGGGAAAGTACAAGAGTTTTATCATCACAAGAAATTTGGAATCCTTGGCAAGGACTAGTTCCCTCGTTAGGGATGTCGACCGTGAGAAAACCCTTCCATGGTCAATGGAACCTCAAGAAAGGCTCATTACCTATGCCCATCGGATCGGTAGGACACAACCCTTTCTAGAATATTTGGAACACAATCCAAGGAGAAATCCCCGCCCAACCCTCGACACCCAATTATGGGAATCAGCCGATGATGTCCCAACAAATGCAGTATCTGTATGTTGTCCAAGGCCATGGTGTCTGCCAGAACCCTAGTCAGCAACCCAAATTTTCATGGCAACCTGATGCTAGTAAAACTCTAGGATACCTTTTTCTTGTACATAGTACTCATCCCAAACTACCATTTCTAGCAATGTTACATTTTCCAGACTTGTCAAGGTTTCTTAACGACCCTATTTTCCACAATCTATGTTGGTCCCCCATGTCGACTAAGTGTCCCTCGGACATTTCGAAGTTCGAAGGTAAGCCTGGCAAAGATCTGGGTGATCACGTGACAACTTTCCATGTCTGGTGCTTGTCAAACTCACTCTGAGACGACTCTGTACAGTTGTTCCTTTTTCAATGCACTCTTATCGGGGGTGCTACGAAATGGTACATCGAGCTCGACTGCTCAAGATACTCTTACTTTATCAATTTGGCGATGGTTTTCCTAAACCATTTCCAACTACCCATGAGATATTATGCCGACACCGAATTGCTGTCCAACTTTGAGTAGACGAAGGTCGATCATATCTCAGATCACATTCGAGAATGGCGATGTCAGAAGAGTTTGATTAAGGTCTAGGTCCCACTGACATTCCTGATGGAGTGGTTCCTGAAGTCTTTGGTACCTTATTTATCCAAGGACATTGCAATATCGAGAGTGTTTTAAGAGGAGGAGGCGATAATGAGAGCACAACAGTTCAAACTAATATACTCTTAGTCTGGTTTACTCTATGAGATTTTTCCAGATGCACCACGGTCCATCCTTGACAAGTCTAGACAAAATTATGGACCACATACCGATGGTATAGTTGGTTTAGCACAAGCGAATTCCACTGATCAACTATCAAATCAATTACAACAAATGTCAATACAACAGATAGCGGCCAACCATACCTATGGTTTGATTGTTACCCCTGTCCAAACGTCGTACATACATAGTGTGAAATCGACGAACCCGAAGACCAATGAATATCCTAAAGGGAAGAAAAAAGAACTAAACAAGAAGGTTAAGGGGGATAAGAAACCCAACAACAATGCTGGCGGAGGAAACACAGAGAAGAGGAAGTCGAAGTATCTATGTAACCTTTGCACGAAGGACAATCCGATTCACTTGTGCCCTCGACTTGCAGAGGCCCAGAAGTTATTGGTGCAGTAACAACCTGCTGCGTTAACGAACCCATTTCCACATGGGAAAAATATGACTCATGCCTCTTCGAGCGCGGATGGGGGAATTCAGCCTCGCATCTTCTAGTAATCCCTCAGTCGTGAATGTTTATATGATGAAAGGTGACGCTTACATAACAACTAGGGCACACGTTTACAGAATGATTGAGACTGCTAAAAAGGGTAAAGAAGTTGTAAACCCATTTGTTCCTCTACATATTGAGAAGATGATGGGAGGAATAATAAAACACATCTCGAAAGGGATGTTCAAGAAAGATTCCCATAATCTGAATGCGAGGGTCACCCATAATTACTCTGTGGTGGAGGATTTGTCACAAACCCCTTGTGCATTGTCCGCTTTGGAGGTCCTCTAGAGCTTCCCTTCATACAGAAAGGCTCTGTAGTCCACTTTGGGATCTGATGATACCTATAATCTGAGAATGATCATGCTTGATACGAATGACTTTAAACCTCGTCTCCATCACCACGTTGCATTTCACATAGAAGTGGCTCACCCCATGAAATATTTCACTTGAAATATTTTTTGTACGGTGGTTGATGAGAGTGCCTCAACCTGCATGATGTCGTTGGCGTGTTGTAAGGCCATTGGCCAACCTGTTTTGTCTTCTCCACCTACTTTGCTTACTTCTTTTGATAGACATTCTTTCAGACCACATGGAATCATCCCTTCTTTCCCCGTGCAGTTAAGAGGGAAGATCGTGTGCGTCGAAGTTGAAGTGGTTGATGCGCCTCTCAACTATAACCTTATGTTGGAAAGGAGTTGGACTTATGCAATGCATGCAGTGGTTGCCACAGTTTGTCGGGTCTTGTTGTTTCCACACGAGGGTCAAATCATAACCATTGACTAGTTGTCCTTCTCCAGGCCTGACCCTTCATCGGGGGCATCCATAGTCCCGATGATTTATAACCCTCAGCCCGACGTCGTCAATCTAAGGGTTGGTTTGTGCCCACCTTTGATGGGTACTTTTGATTACCCACCTCCTTCTGGCAATGTCATGTTTATATCGGCTTCCCCCGACCATCCTAGGGATGAAAGTTTTCAAGTGTCGTTGTTCTGTACAACTTACTTTAATGATTTGTGGACTCTTCCTTCCCCATTGGCCTCGATGGAAGGGACAGGGAATCCTGGCATGGCCATGCCAGGATTCCCTATCATGCCCTTGTCTGCAATAGACGTTGCATACAGTATTGTCCAACAAGCTTCAGCTAACCCCGATCTGACTCCCGCACAAGAGTTAAATCCAGTTCTCAAGCCTATTTGGGCTCAGGGTTCCCTCTCCAATACTTATTCTTTAGACTTGTTATTTCCCTCAAATGAGGATATTATTGAGGCATTGACTGGTCCGGATAGACCCTGGAATTCTCTCCATCATAGATCTTATTTTCTCCCGGAGTTAAGAAGAATAGAGGCAAGTGAATTCCTGTTGACTATGACTGGAGATAGGTTTTGTCCTGTTAATCCTCTGGCTATGCACACAATTTATGTTGAGGGTAATATGGAAAGTATCTCTGAAATGATACCTATTGGTATCTCCAAAACCCCTGGCATCATGGAGAATGTTTTCTTCGAAGCAGAATTCTCCCCCGAAGAGATTCGAATCTATATAGATTTATTTAAGGAATTACACGACATTTTTTCCAGGGCTTATGAGGAAATGCTAGGCATTGATCCAAGAATCGTCGAACATGAAATAACGACTTACCCTGAGGCCAAGCCGATTCGACAGAATCTTCATCTGGTAAATCCTTAGAAAGCAACAACTATTAAGGCTGAAGTAGAGAAACAGTTGAAAGTTGGTTTTATCTACCCCATACAATTGACACAGTGGGTGTCAAATCCCATTCTGGTTAACAAAAAATAGTGTACGATTCACGTGTGCATAGACTTCCGTGACTTCAATAAGGCCTTTCCAAAGGATAATTTCCCCACCCCATTCATTGATCATATTTTCAATGAATGCACAGGCTATGAGGTCTTTTCATTCATAGATGGTTTTTTGGGATACAAACAGATACTAATCAAACCCAAGGACCAACATAAGATAGCTTTTATCTGTCCGTGGGGCACATTTGCTTATCATAAGATTCATTTTGGCCTAAAGAAAGTTGGAGCCACTTTTCAGCAAGCCATGTATTTTTCTTTCCACGACATTAGACATACAGTCGAGGCTTACCTCGATGATATAGCATCACGATCTTGTAAGAGAGATGATCATCCTGCGCACCTCCGACTAATATTTGAACGATGTCGCTACTATAGGATTCACTTGAATCCTAACAAATGCAATTTCTGTGTGACATCATGTCGTCTTTTAGGTTTCATAGTTTCGAAAACGTGGATCATGGTCAAGCCTCTTAAGGTTGAGGCGATAGTTCAGTTTACTCCCCTGTGCATAGTCCCTCAACTTTAGACCTTACAGGGGAAAGAAAACTTTCTTCGGCATTTTATCGCAAACTATGTTTAAATCACTAAAGGGTTCATGCATTTATTGAAGAAGGGAGTCCCTTTCTATTGGGACAAAACCACTCAATTCTCTTTAGAAGCATTGAAATGCGCCCTCACGTCTTCCCCTGTACTCCGACCCCCCAATTATAATAAATATTTATTGTTATAATTGGTTGATGCAGAGTCGACCATCGGTATGGTATTGGTTCAAGAGGATGATTTTCTCGAAGAGCACTTGATTTATTACCTAATCCGAGGCCTAGTTGGGTCGGAACTCAACTATTCCCATGTTGAGAAACTTGTGTTGGCAGCAGTACATGTTGTCTAGCAGTTTCGTCATTATATCCTGCTTCGCAAGACCACCTTCATTTCCATCGTGAATCCATTTCAATACATGTTGACACGACATGTCATTGGTGGAAATATTAGTAGATGGATTGTTATCCTCCAGGAATTTGACTTTAATTTTTTTTCCGCAAAATCCAAAAAGTCACTAGTCTTTGCGGAAATTATCTCAGAACTTCTAGTCGAATCAGGTGATGTTACGCCCGAATAATCGCCTATTAAAGGAGATATTTTTCTGATCACATATTTGGACCCCTGGTATGGAGATATACTAGTCTATCTCTGGACTTTGAAGTGCCCCACTTCTAATTCTCGCAATGAACGTCGACAAATACTCCATCCGGCATGAAACTATCTCATCCTCGATGACACTTTGTTTCGTCAAGGTGTAGATTTCATTCTTCATCGGTGCCTTATTCACAAAGAAGAAGAACTCATTCTTAGCGACTGCCACACGACAACATGTGGTGGTCATTTTTATGGGTTGGAAACATCCCAAAATCTTCTATGAGCCGGTTAGTTTTTTCCTATGTTAATCAAGGATTGCATCGAGTTGGTCAAGAAGTGCCACCCGTGTCAGGTCTTCTCTCGGAAGATCAGGGCACATTCCACTCCCATGTTTCTCGTCATTGTTGTTGGTCCCTTCACTAAGTGGGGAATTTATTTTACTACATGCCACTGAGCTTCAGCTAGGGGGAATCATTATATCATCGTAGTAGTATACTACTTCACATAGTGGGTTGAATCTATGCCAACGTTCAACAATGATGGTGAAACAACAACACTCTTCATTTTTAACCACATAATAGCTAATTTAGGCATCTTGAAGGAGATTGTCACCAACCATGGTAGTGACTTCTAGAACAAAATGATGTCTGATTTAACATCAAATATTGGGTTGAATCAAGAACATTCGTCACCCTACTACCCACAAGCAAATGGTCAGGTGGAGGCTGTGAATAAGTCCCTCAAGACTATTTTGTAGTGAACGATCAATTCCTCCAAATCAAATTGGCATTTGATGTTGTACTTAGCATTATGGGCCTACCGAACGTCTGTAAAGACTGCCACCAGTTTCTCACCTTTTCAACTCATTTATGGGCTGGAAGTAGTCTTGTCGATAGAGTGCCATATCCCGTCTTTAAATTTGGCAGTAGAGTTATTGCTAGACACTTCACTGATTGAGGAATGCCTATTATATCTCGAGCAGCTCGATGAGAAATGCCATGATGTAGCCTTGGCCAATGAGGCTTATAATCAATGTGATCCATATGGATATCGATGGCCACCCACCTTTTCCAACTGGCTCAAAATAGTTTTCTGACATTTTTGCCAATTTACTATTTTTAGCAGTTTTTACTTCCGGGGCCATTTTGAGGGCCTAAATGAATTTTTTTTCAGTATTGAGATCCTTAATGATAGTTTAAGGCATAATTGAGCCCCAAAAATGAATCTCCTTAGCGATACCTTTCCAACGGGCTATCACACGCCTAAAACGGAGATCGTATGCAAAAGTTACGACCCAGGGAAGTTGATGTACTAGCTTACCCAAACGGGGCCCACATGACTTTTGGCATTTCATCTCCTAGGGTTAGGTTTTTGGATGTCTAGGGTTATTGGAATTCTTGATTATTGTAAAAATGCCTTCAGAGCCTCATTGTAACCTTCTTATTGCAAATGCGCATTGTCGTCACATCTCTTCTCAGAGATAAGCCGCCACCATTCCAACAAGCTTGCTTCCGCTGCATTTTACAATTTCAGCTTATTTCGTTATTGAATAGAAAATCAGTTTTACTGTATCTCTGTTATTTTGTGTTAAGAACCTATTAATAATCTGTATTCATTTCGTTCTTCTCATAAAATCTGGATCAGTGGTATCAGAGCGGTCTGCTCCNATGCATGTCCCCAACGAGGTCGAAGTACAAATAGTTGGGTCTCGACCTTGTTTTTCTTGAGGACAGAATCTCTCGCACACCCAAGAGACCTCCCATGCTAGGAGAAAAGAAAGATGATGGGATATAAGATCCTTTCAAACTGTTGATTGAGGAAGCCCTCATGCAACAGAGGAACGAGATGATGGATAGTTCTGTGCAAATCCTTCAGTGACTACCAACAGGCGATGCATCGTCTTCGAACGGAGGCGTCTCCCCCTTCAAGGTACAAATAAAATTTGATATTCCTATATTTGAAGGTTAGATAGAAGAATATGTTGTAGACAAGTGGTTGAATCTACTATAAGGGTATTTTTCTGTT
>SNQJ01S0154621.1:5129-22613 GCA_010110895.2 Picea sitchensis
ATTTCATGGAGCCACCATTGGCAATCATGATTTGGAAATTATTGATGACATGGATGTAGCAATGAGTTTCTTGGGCAATGCGGAGATGAATAAAATTATGAGTGCTTCCACTATCAACCAAAATAATGACCTTCCTATACTTGATGTAGCCAATGAGCTTGAGCGTTTCGGGAGCGGAGAAGCCAGTGAGAACATTGAGGGAAATGACCAGTTCTACTTCAGGAGGGATTGAGGGAGGGGTTATGTTAGTGGTTTCAAGTGACTCAGACATAAGGGAAGTTTCAACGTCCTCTTCCAAAATATCCTCCGATATGGCCATAAAAATATTTTTTTCCTTACACTAGTGGCTCAGGAAATATTTGTTATCACAATTAGAACAAAGGCCTTTGAGCTGACATTCAACCATTTCATCCCTAGTCAATTTTTGGATATTTAGTGGAGCGGAGGGAGCAGTGGGATTTACTGTTTTAGGGCAAGGGATAAAGGAGGGTTTCTGGTTTTGAGAAGATACAACCTGTTGTGCTTCTTTAGCTCTTTTAGTGTCTTCCACCCAACTCTGAGGCTGAGCCATGAGGACATGCACCCAAATCACATCCTTGAGGCCACTAATAAAACACTCTCGAAAATAGGAATCAGACATTCCCTCTGTCCAAAAATCCCCTCTGTCCAAAAATCGAGGCGCTGAAAGGCAACTATAAATTCTTCCATTGTTCCTGATTGTTTCAACTTTGTCAAATGACCCAAATGGTTGGTGTCAGTGTCAATGCACTCATAAATCTCTCCCACAAAATGTGTCCAAGCAATATACCCTTGATGAGAAGTTTTTCTCCATTTCAACCATTGCCAACGTTCTTGATCTAGATGGAGAACACCATACTTAAGTTTGGCCAAGTCATCTGTAATACCGTATAAAGAGAAATAATGTTCCATTTGGGTTGCCCAACCAGTTGGATCTAAGCAATAAAATTTGGTCACATCCACCCGCGGGAGGCGTAGGTCATGTTGAAAGTGATGGTGCTAGAAGTTATGGGAATGAGAGGAATTTTCAGCTTTAGTATGTGAAGGTGGGTCAGATAAAGTGTTATCTGTAGGGATATGCAGCTTGGTGCAGAGCATCGAAATGACAGATTGAATGTGGGTAGTCATGTCTTGTTTGATTTCCTCCATTGATGACTGCATGGTTGTATTGATGGAAAAAACATTGGCACTGAGTTGTTTCACTTCTTGTTGGGTCTCAGTGAGATTAGATTGCAAGGTATTAAAGCGAGCTTCCAAGTCTTGGCTATAGGTATGGGCCATGAGGATGAGGGAACTGAAATGGAGGACGAGGGAACTGAAATGGGGTGGGTGGGGTCAAAATTTTTTACTAAAAAATTATATGTATGAATGTGATAAGGGAGAAGAGATGAATCCAATGGAATAGGTCTCAAATAATGGTGCAAAAAATTCTAGACTTTTTTTTGTTTTTCGTTTTTTTTTTAACATTTTTTTACACCTGTAGAGTTATACTCCAGTCTTGAAGAAAACTGCAGTGATGAAATGCCTAAATGCTTAACCAAGAATAAATGTGTAGTTACTTGGAAACTCGAACACAGTTGTACGACAATAGATCTTGTATGTTTTAATTTGTTTATGTTTCTATCCCCAAGGGTTAGGTATTCAAAGGTTCTACAGACAAGGGTTTTCCCTGTGCTATAGATATGTGATATACGTGCGAGGTCCAATAGTAGTACTCAGCCCAATATCTCAGGGCACTAACTAAGGTGGCTAGACCGTACCCTTAGCCATACTACCCGACTACCGAGATACTAGAGAGTATATTTTTGAGTGTTGTTCTCGGTGGCACTATAGCAGGCAGGCAGCTGATCGATTTATCTAAAGAGGGCTTCAGGTAATCTAGGTCAATCCATACACAAGTTTTTTCTGATGCGCTACCACTCGAAAGGGTACCAAAAGAGGTTACAAGGGTGGCCAACAGATGTGCGCTTAAGTACCAATTGTATTTCCTACGTGTATGAATCCCTCAACCATGGATTTATACGTGTAATGACAAATCTCTATGGATTAAAGATGTTGGAATACGTCTCTAACCTGAAAAAAAAATTACCCACAATTTCTGCCAAGTAAAGTGTTGTGATACAACTTGTTATATACCAGATATAAAAACTATGAAAAACATAAATAAAATGCTAGAAATGGCATAATACCAACAATATGACCAGAACAATCACCACAATAACACTGAAATGACATAAGAATAATAACATAAATAGCGCTTTGATTCTAAGAGCAATGTTCATGGGCCTCTTCGAGGGGGAAACCTCCAGTCGAGCATAGCTCTATTACAATAATATCCAAGCTAGGGTTCTGATTCCCTCGACTACTATTTATACTAAATATGTCTATCAAAAGAAGCATCTAGAGGAAGATCCTTCTACAAGAAGAAGCTTCTATTATCTCTTCTTACATTCGACTTATTCTATTTTATTGCAAGGCCTTATTAATATTGACCTTTATTACATCCGAATATATTGTTCTACCTATGTGCGGGTTAGGACCCTAACATAATGATCTAAGTGAAAAAGACTATATCTCCAAATTAGTTTGATTTATATAAAATACATAATAAGTAAACAAGTAAGGAAACATTAAAAATGTAAGGATTTGTTTTTAGAATAAGTGAGGATCATCCAATCTATTTATTAAGTAAACGAATAAGGAAACATTAAAAATGAAAGGATTGATTTTAAAAAATTTTAATGTAAGGAAACATTAAAAATGTAAGGATTGATTTTCAAAATGTAAGGATTGATCGAGATTCTCTAGATGCACCATGGTTTTGTCAAAATTTGACCGTGGTGCATTTGCGAGAATCTCGTACAACATATCAGATTGAGAATAAATCAATTCTGGTTGTTCGGATCTCATAATAGCCTCTTCTTCAAGGAACATTCTGTAAGTCACGACTTATTTGGACACACAATGCACCAAGGAATTTAGTAACCACTCGAGTAAAAATGAAGGAGGAACCTTCACTTTGATAGAGATCTTTTGGTGACACCATTCTTGAATGTGATTGAAGATATGGACGACCTTCATTTGCTCAAAGTTTTCTGGCAACTCTGTGCCAACATTGTATCTCACTGATAACTAGAAATGGTTTAAGAAAACCATTGCCAGGTCATTAAATTAAGAATACTTCAAGTTGTCGAGATCGATATACCATTTCATAGCACCCCCTATGAGAGTGCATTGAAACAATCACAATTGTGCAATTCATCTTTCAACGAGTTGGAGGAGCACCATAATTGAAACGTTTAAACATGATCGCCTAGATCTTCACCATAATTACCTTCAAATTTTGGTATGTCTGAGGGAAACTTAGTTGGCATAGGAGGCCAACATGGATCATCAAAAATTGGATCGTTCAAAAACCTTGAAAAATAAAACAAACGAAGATTTTCTAGGAAAGGTAACCTAGGTTTTAGTGGATTCAAAGGAAAAGAGGATCCTAGATTTTGTCTGCCACCAGGTTACTAGGAATTTTTTTTCTTGTTGGTCAGGGTTTTGGTAAAAACTAGGGTGGCCTTGGCCAATATAAGGAGTTTTCAAGTTATTCTGCATCGTCGGTTGATTCACATAATTCGATGACATATCTTGAGTATGCATTGCTCCATGCATGCTATTCCAAGGACGTCGGTTTGGTATTCCCCCAAACGATCCTCCTGGCACAGGTACTGAAACTTTCTTTGGGTTCCACTTAGCGTGAGAGGGTTTCCATCGATCGAAATTCATTGCGAAGGTAGAGAACCCTACCAGGGATTTCCAAGACTTTGAGAAGAGAAGGCTCATGTCATCACTCTTAGTGAAGCAACAAATCTTTGCATAAGGTTGGGTTGATTAAAGAAAGGGTTTGCACCTGTCGAAAATGAGGACGACTAGAAAGTGTTTTTTTTTTAAGAAACAAAGAAAGAGAAAGGCATAGACCTAACCAGAGTCATATAGGACTAAGACCCATGACTCCCTCCACTAAACAAGTTAGAAGTGGTATTAAGCCTAGATGGTTGATGGAAAATGCCTCCAAGCGAGAGGGATGGGGGAGGAGGGATATGAAACACACCGTAATGGATATAATTAAAGAGAGGAGTGATTCCCGTGAAGGATCCTTGGAAAGGAGAACTAGAAATCCCTTCCCCCATACCAATATTCTGTAGAGTAGAGTAAGTAAAAGTCAATCTTGTATCGAATCCTAACATCCCATATGAAAACATAGTGCCAAACATGTTCTGTATAGTAGGAACAATGGTCATAGTCATTATGAGGACTATACCACTACCAAAAGTTTTAGGTATATGGTTAGCAGTAGTCCTTGTAGGTGAAGGTGGAGGAGGAGGTACAACCCCCCCTATTCCCACAGTTGGGATGGGAAGATGAGGACTCCCAGTAGAAGTAGTATTATTTGCTTCAATTTCCAGTTGCCTAACAAGAAAATTATCAAGAGAATTAACCTCATAAGGGACTACCTAAACAAGGATTAGCCCTGAAAGATCAGTGATCAAAGGGTTTGCAAGATTGAATCCTTCAAATTCGAGGTCGAAAATGCTAGTCTACAACAGTGCAAAAAAGTCTTCTTTGGAGAAGGATTGGGTACAATTTCCTATTTCCCTATTGCTTCAAAAGAACCCCCTTGATATATCCTTTGCCTCAGAAGTGGAAGAGGTGGCTCCAAAGTAACTGGAAACAACACTTGAATCCTACGTGAACGACGAAGTTGTTGATATTCCACCTTGTGAAATTATCAACCGACACTCTAAGGTCATGTTAATGACAAACATAGATCACACACTAGAAATTCCCTAAAGGAAAATGAAGCAATCAATAGGCTGGCAGGAAGAATAGTTACACCAATCAACACTAGAGAAACTTATTGGTGCAATTGTAACTCAAAAATGGAAACAACCTCCAGGTATAATCTACAAAGCATGATTCGACATCTGCCCTAGGTACCACAATATACCCTCACAATCACCTGTGTAAGTCCCTCCAAAAAGGAAACTAGGTTTCCATCTCCCAGTTAGTTGCTAAGTGAGTACAATTGACAGCCAGGTTGATTGTAATGAGAATGATAGAAAAGTATGAATCCTTTGAAGGGTACCGAAAGAAAAATGGTCCAAAAGAAAACTGAGGATCTCAAATGGATTCAAGGCCAAAGAAGCTCCCCAGTAAAATGCAGTCATCACAGATCCAAATAATGACCCTCAATATATGATCCCCACTATGCTTGGTCCGATTTTGGAGGGGTTATCTCCTCTACCTTTCCTCACGCAACCTCGTGTTTATCACATGTTTTAGAGGGGGGTCCTGGCTAACTCTTACGAAACATGAATTTTAAACTCCCTATCATAGAATCTTAAGTTTATTTAAGTGTCCTTGAAGATTTATTATCCACACCTATTTCAAGGCCCTAAATACTAGACTACGTGGTGTACCCTATAAACACAAAAGTCTAGTTTATTTTAGAATTATTCATTATTTTTAATGGCTTGATTACTCAACATGAAACATAAGTGAAACTTGTGGCATTTTTGAGAGACAAAATAGAAGAGTTAATAATATTTTATAACATTGTGTTGAAAGAAAACTTTGTTCTACAACTGAAAATTTGTTTTTTTAACTTTGAAGGTGAAAATTTTTCAAAATAAATACCAAGATCCTAAAATGAAATTTTTCCTAGAATGCTTTTTCGTTTCAAAATGCACTGCAAGTACTAAAAATTTCACAGAAGAATCTTAAAAGGAACTTTGGGATATTTGGCACAGGGGGAGACCTGGAGTTCAATGCTTAAAAAACGCACCAACAAAACCCTAACTACCACCCCTTTCAACATCACCTGCGAAGCAGATGCAGTCTCACTAGAGGTATAGGTAGGGGGTTATAGGACTCAAGTGTCTGTAACCAATCTGGGACACATGTATTTGATTACAACACTTAGCAGAGAACTTAGACAACAATATTCATTATTTCATGAGTCTCGTTTACATCATAGACTAAACCCTTATTATAGAACAACATAACAACAATAAAGGTCAAGCACTTTTAATCACTTAGTGCATAACAATAACTCAGATATAGTATACATTTATATTTTATACCATTAAGAACTAATCAACAACATTAGATGCATTCATCATACTTTATAACAAGAGCACTAAGAATATAAATATCATAATTCACATTACACAAAGCACATCAAGACACAGGATATGTGTGGTTCACCCTAGTGTGGGGCTACCTCCTCCAAATTCTTCTTCTTCTTTATTAGTCTTCAATATTATTACACTTAGTCTCTTATGTGCACAAAGCCACAGAGCTAAACTCCGCAGAGGATAGGAGATCTGTGCGCTGCGCACTAGATCCTCCTTCCAAAAATCAGGTCAAGGCACAAAGCCAACTCCTTATTAGTGCAGAGCCTTACTAACATATTATGCACATAGCCAACCATTGCTTCTTACATCTCTTAGCTACTTATTTATACATTTACAAATAGGCCTAATCATGGGTAAACCAATGGGCCGACATTCCATAACCCATTACATAAACCCTAGTAAACCCTTTCTTGAGTCCACAAGCCCGCAAAACTAGTGAGGTCCCGCGATCTCAGCTCTGCCTAGGCACTCCATCTTTGACCAGCCTATCAAAGTCCCAAAAGTAGTCAATCATGACAAATTTTTCCTCAAAATTTGGTCGAGGGGCAACAGGCCCCCAACACTCACCTATGACTCGTCCCGAGTAACTCATATCTGGGTAGTGCTACTTCAAAGGCCTCAATATTAGCTCGAGTTGCCTGAAATTGTTGCTTCGCCAGAGCCTCTTGCTTGGAAAACTCCTGAATTATTTTCTCTATAACAGGCCTTTCTAGGCATTGTTCCACTGTCATAACCACTTGGTCTAGTAGCGGGCCTTATCCTTCAATCTCTTCAAAAATCATGCAGGCTTCGTCCTGCACCGGCTATAGTCTTTATGTAACTTCCATGAATTTGCTTTGGATGGCAGTAATCTATTGGTATACTGCGTGTTGCTCCTGTGATCTCTTCATTCACTCGACTATAGTGAGTAACTTCATCTTCTCCTGCATGGTGGATGCCTTCTTCTATGCCCACTACGACTGCTCTTCTAGTTTCCTCATCTTTCGGTCTTCTGTGAGGCATTCATAGGTTTTCTCACTTCAATCACTCAACTGCTTACATTCTAAGGTGAGGATCCTAATCCTTCCAATTTCACTCTTGGCGGCTTCCTCCCTCTGATTGCGCACTTTCTTGCAGAGTGCTCGGCACTGCTTGGATTTCTAACTCCATTATCCTCACTTGAAGCTGTTGAATGGCCTCCGCAAGATTCCCCACTTGAAATCGATTGAATCTTGTTCCTCTTGTGCCAAGATCGACACAGAGTGAAGTGCTTTAGTCACCGCTTCTTTAACCGCAATCTGCTCTTCGAGAAGCTGGTCTTTTTCTTTCTGTATCTTTTCTTTGTCCTCCTCGACTATCGCCTAAATTTCATCTTTATCCTTCTCGTAGGTGTTTATGCAAGACTGCGTAACTCGTAGTTTCTATACGACCTCCTCCTTTTATTGCTTCAAGGATTCTATAGACTTCTCCTTCTCTTCATGGACCCAATGAAGTCGATCCTCTGCTGCATCTGCTTGTTTTCATAATTGGGCAGGCTCATCCCCCAATTCTACAATCTTTGACGAAGAAGGTGCAGTAGGTACTGTGTGGCTTGAATAAATGGCTTGTTGTATCTCCTTCATCTCCTTCTCGATTCTTTTGTTCAATGTTTCTTGCTTTTCTCCATATCGCTGCAATATATCTTCTAAAGCATCCTCCATGACTACGATGATTAGATTGACATCTTCCTCTATGAGTGTGGCCTTTATATTGGGCTTAGTGGCACATGTCTTATTTCTTTCCGAAGGTTTCTACGGGGAAACCCTCCTTTTATTTGATGTTTCTGCCTCAGTAGGGGGGTCCTTCGGTAGTCTAGCTTCACCTTGTTCTTGCATTTCTCCATCATCCCATCCTCCTTGTCCATTTCCTTGGTCTTCTCCTCCTCCTTCTGGCAAGCTAGATCCATATTCTATAGAGGCGTTGTCCTCCTCATCAATTTCTATATGATGGACTTCTACCTTTTTCTTTTATTTCTTCGCACTGCTCTGCCTGACATGCTTGACCCGAGTGACCAAGGGGCTTCCTATGATGTCTGCATTAGATATATCTGCATCTTCAACTGATACAAGGAACTTCGCTGACCATTCTTTGGTGATATCCTCCATGTCTTCATCGGTTAGCTTATAATAGGACCTTAACTCCTTCTTGCTCTCATCCATGCGTGTAGTGATACAGATAAAGTGTCGATCTGCATGGAACTTCACTAGCGGCCTGTACTGGTGAAATTTGTTCGTTGTCACGCATGGAAATGCCTCAATAGCACACTTCAGTTGGTGGTAGTAGGCATGGAGCACAATGTTCGACTTCCACTGCTTCGACATGTCATTCATATACCACAAGGTGGAGAACCTTGCGGTCAATGACTCCCATGGCTCAACTTCAGGAAATGTCGTTCCTTCTGGCATATGCCAAGTGAAAAATGCGATCAATACAAGTAGCTAGCTAAAATGGAATTCATACCCTTGATCCCTCACTTCACGATAGTCTTTCTCGAGCTAGTTGACGAGATAAATCTCCCAGTTCATTTGCATCTCCTCCATGAAATTCCCAATGAGGTCTACTACGAACCTAGTGACCTATTTCAGACAGTTCTTTCTAATGAGATTTCTAGCTATAAATTGGCAAGAGAGGCACACTACGCCATCCTGGATAGAAGTTACCTTGTAACCTCACTTTCCCTTTTCTACACCGCCATAATCCTCCTTTATGCATTGTGCTAGGGAGCAATCTGAAGTCTTCCTTAGGTAGAACTGTTGAGGGTCTGGCCCCTACATACTCAGTCCTATAATCAAGTGGATCAACATTGAATCCATAGTAATGCACTTGTCGAGCCACAAATATCCTCCATGATAGCATGATAGGAGGATTTTAACGCAAGCGTTAACCTCCTAATGTTGACCAAAGTGAGGAATCTTCATTACATTCAGTATCATGGACTGCGCAAGCTCCTTAATCCATGGCTTCTTCCCAGTCATCTTCATAAAATACTTATGGGGCACGAGCATGGCATAGTTCTTTATGTCGTCGAGATTAAATTCGTTATTCTTCAAAGATGGGATCTATCCTAGCTGGATTCCAACTATGCATATCCCCTTCGGGATGTATGCAGTGATCAACGTGTACTCAAAGAAACGTGGGATTTTGTCGCAGTTAACAGCGCTAACCAAAGGTAGTATATATTCTGGCAAGACCGACGGAATATGCTTCGTGTTACCCAGATCATCATGATGCTTACTTTGCTTCTCAGTCGCAGGGTTATCATAGCTAGAACGATGTCTAGTCGAAGGGGATGCTTGCAGTCCCCCAGTTGATGACACCTGTACTCCTACAAAAAAAATTCTATCTGCCATTATCTTCATAAGGATCTCCCCAACAAATATCTCTAAGGTGCTAGGTTTGCCCGACATTCACACTTGTAGAAAAATGTATTGGGTAGGCGAACGGATAAGCGAGGTAATCCAATGGATGTTGAGGTATAGAAATCACATCGTGCTATACAATTGATTCTTTGGTAGCTTGGATAATCACGGGTGGAAAAAAGTGGTCCTAGCACAACATCTGATGAGTTAAATAAGCAAGCATCATAACAGATTCCTCCAACCGGTAGGAATGCATCCATAAATGCGAATTTGTCTGTTATGGCATGATATCAATGGTCCATTCTCTCAGAACGACACTTTCTAGCCATTCTGAAGCATCATTCTAATGGTTAGGGTGCCTCCAACAGTCATATAGCTTCGTCATGGAGAATTCCCATTCTGCGTGGTTCTCCTATTCCGGCAAGGTTCAAGTTCTGCAGATATTCCTCTTGCGAAGTCCTCCTTCTGTTCTTTGTAGCTTCCTGCAGCTTAAATTTCTTGTTATCAATCGTTCGGGCCTTCTTTCATGTAATCTGATATTGTCTAACAACTTATGGAATCATCTTCCCATTTGTATTCTTATTCTCTCCTGTTGAAAGGACTTCGCACTGCTAGTGTGATCTTACAAATTATGAGGTTAATTTCCCTTCTCTTACTATTTCTGGGGTGGCTACACTTCTTTCTTGCATGAACAGGTGCTTCAATCCTTCCTTCATTCTTTCAACTTTGACTGCTAATTCTCTTGCCCTCTATTGCTTCGACTTATCCTCTTGTTCTTTTATTAGTCGTTCTATTTTTCTGGTTATGCAGTCCCTTAGTTCCTTCTTCTATTCTGTAGCTTCCTCCTCTACTTTCCTTTTGATATGATCCTTCTCAATCCAATTCTTTCCTAACAAAAGTGGAAAAGGGGCGTTGTTCTCAACAAATTTAATGACTTCAAATTCTTCTTCAGTCGATGTTTCATGAGAAATCATGGGTATATTAGTAACTCTTCCACACAGGGTTATCATATTTCCTTTAAAAAAGCCTATCCTTCCCAATGAAGGTACCATAGCAAGCTTTCCCAAAATTTCCCAAGTGCTTTCTGGCATAATTTTCACATGTGTTTCTTCATCCAATACACAGTCTATGTTGAAGTCTTCTATTCTTGTAACTATGCATTGTTTTTCTTTCAAGATCTCTTGTATACTAAATTGTTTGTGATCATCCATTACTTTTTTTAACAATACTAACAAAGTCTCCGACTATTTCTCTTTATGATTCTCCAACATGCTCTTAGCCTCTTGACTTTCTTCAAAGTTTTCTTGTCTCATGTTCATCTTTTCAACTTTATCAATCATCCTTGGGAAATCCTCAACCTCATGACCAATAGCTTTACAACAAAGACAAATAGGAACTGTACCAGGGCATTCCTTAGAAATATGACCTGGTCTTCTGCAATTATAACACAATGTCAATCCTCTCTTTCTTTTAAACGATGCCTAATATTTCTTGTACTATGTGCTGGGATCATAGTGTTGGACCTGCAATCTGCAAAAATTCTTTCTAGGTTCTTGCATCCACTTATTAGTCCAAAAATTATTTCTATGCATAGGAATAACATATTTCTCTCTATCAAATTTATTCAGATCAACTCTTTATTCTATCTATACCCTAGTTTTCAGACTAGGACATAATTTATCAAACATAACTAGATTCATTCTTTCGAAACAAAAATTTCCACTTATCTTACCCTTACTAGAGAACAAAGCTTTAAGATCTTACCTCTTTTCTTTAGATAAGGTTTCTTTCTTAGCACAGAGCTTCACAAATAAAGTATAATATTGTGCACTACAACAATAGATCCACGCACAAAGCTTTATCTTTTCTTCAATTCCCAACAATCATAGTTTCAGGTCCCGACAATGGAACCATTTGTTGGCACAGGGTCAAACCCAACATTCAACACTCAAACAATGCACCAACAAAACCCTAACTACCGGCCCTTTCGGCAAAACCTGTGAAGCAGATGCAGTCTCACTTGAGGCAGAGGCAGGGGGGGTTACAAGGCTCAAGTTTCTGTAACCAATATGGGACACATACATGTGATTACAACACTTAGCAGGGCACTTAGACAACAATATGCATTAGTTCATGATTCTCGTTCACATTGCAAACTAAACCCTTATTATAAAACATCACAACAACAATAAAGATCAAGCACTTTCAATCACTTAGAACATAGCATTAGCTCAAATCTAGTATACATTTATCTTTAATACCATTAAGCACTAAGAAAAAACATCAGATGCATTCATCATACATTATAAAAATAACACTAAGCAACTAGATAGCATAATTCACATCGCACAAAGCACATCAAGACACAGGATATACGTGGTTCACCCTAGTGCGGGGCTACGTCCACCAAATTCTTCTTATTCTTTATTAGTCTTCAATATTCATACATTTAATCGCTCCTGTGCACAAAGCCATAGATCCAAACTCCATAGACAACAAGAGATCTGCACGCTGTGCACTAGATCCTCCTTCCCAAAATTAGGTCAAGGCACTAAGCCAACTCCTTATTAGCACAAAGCCTTACTAACATATTATGCACATAGCCAACCATTTCTTTTTACATCTCTTAGCTATTTATTTATACATTTACAAACATGCGCAATCATGGGTTAACTCATGGGTCTTCATCCCATAACCCATTACATAAACCCTAGTAAACCCTGTGTTGGGTCCACAAGCTCACAAAATAAGCGAGATCTCGTGATCTCAGCTCCGCCTGGGTGCTCCATCTTCGACCAACCTGCCGAAGTCCCAAAATTAGTCAGTCACGACCAATGTATCCTCAAAACATGGTCGAAGGCCAACATGGATAATAACTCTTTTCTTTTATAGAAACATTTTAAGCTACTAACACTAAAAAAACATGCATAATAAAATGAAAATACAGTTAATAAACTACAACATTTTTTTTATTTTTATATGCTTGGAAATGAAAACAACAAACAACGATGTTTTATATTTTTCAAAGCATAATCAAGAATAAGGATGAAAAACCAAAGACTGACACAGACCCTAAACCATTGTTTGAGAGAAGTGATTCACCATAATGCACAAGAGGACCTAAATCTCACAAGTGCACCCTTAAGCTTGACAATAACCAAAAAGAGATAAAGAAACATTTTTTTTTTTTTCCAAGTTCTAAGATAATATGAGCCTTAAACCTAGCCAAACCACAATCAATAGAGACCCCAGAGACATAGGAAGACCTGAGAATCCAAGGGATTCCTAAAAGGAAAGAAAATCATTTTTAAAAAACTTTTCAAGATGAAAACAATGTGTGATATTCACAATCAACCTACGTATGTACATTGGTTGTGTATAATGTGTATGTATGCAGGTTGGGTATAGAACATGACACGTACATTGCTGAAAATTTTCAAAAAAGAAAGAGATTCAGACAGAGAAATAAACCCAAGACAATTGGTAAGCACCTCTAAGGTGACCAAAGACCCAAAAAGACTCAGAATATTTCAAAAAATATGGATTCAAGCCAAACAAAGTTCTCCTAAAAGGACACTAGAGAGACTCCCCAGTGGATTCACCAATTCTATTATGGGGGAAATCCCCCTAATTTGGGTCTAGCGAAAAGGCAGAGCCTTGGCACCCTAAAAGACATAAAAGGTTATATTCTACCCCAAACTAATCACAACCTTATGATATTTAAGTGAAGAGAAATAAGATATAAACATGTACCTTAAGTCCTTATGACTGATTTCAATCCCTTCTGATTGTTGTTCATCCTAAGACCGCAAGCCTCCTCCCAAAGATGGCTTGAAACAATGCTACAAAACAATATGGGACAACATATGCTTAGTTATAAATATTATTTAAAGATTTGGTTATTCATGAAATATTCATAAGCACAAACACATAGACATAAATATATGGCACACGAAATTTTCTCTTTTATTAATAAAAAAATTGGAGGTTACAACCTGAACTTTGTTGGGGCTGCTCCATGAACCTTGTCTGGGTTCCTCTACTTTGTCTCCAAGTGTGTTATTTGCAATATTGTCTTTAGTGCCAACATGTCAATATAAGGGGAAAATGATGATTCGTATAATGAAGATGGATGGAAGGGAATAATGAGGATGAAACTCAAAACAGAATGCAAGAAGACTTGGAATGAAAGGGAGAAATTTTGGCATATTTCTCTTGCCTCTAGTTTGATATATCAAAATTACCCCCCTAGGGCCCTTTTCATATGATCAAATTATGGTTAATTTGTTGTCAGAAGGGCTACAAGAGGGAAGATGGTTTCAAAACCTAAGATAGCCTGTAAACTCCATCATAAAACACAATTTTTGTATTTTTTTGTCACTTTTTACAGTACACATGCATGTTTTTAGTAGTGCAATTAGTGTATGTATGTGGGATTTTAGGTAAGAAAGTAGTGTATGCATGAACTTTGCCTATACAACATGGGGCATATGCCATACAAAAAGTTGTTTTTTGAGAATAAATCCATCAAAATGGGTTGGAATATGTATGAATGAGTAGGCCAACATCAAGGATGCATAAAAGTTACATTTTGAGTTATAAAAAAGATGCCCAATTATTCGAGATAGTTGTGTTCACAGAAATAAATAATAAAATAGTAGATGTGCTCTTAGACATGTTGGAAAACCATAATCATCTTATTTTATGTATCACTTGCTTCCAAAAACATAGAATTATTTAATTTTTTCTTGTCTACCCTTCCATAACTCATAATATGTTTTGTTTTTGTTGACTCTGATTTTCCCTCTATTCAAAATGTAGACCGCAATGTTAACTAGATCTCTCCAAAACATTTATGATAGCTTATATTCATTTAACATTGTTCTAGTTATCTCTTGTACTGTTCAATTCTTCCTTTCTACCACTCCATTCTTCTATGGATTCCTTCCAGCTTTAAAATGCCTCTTTATTCCATGAAGCTTGCAAATCTCTTCAAATTTATTTTAGATAAACTCACCTCCTCTATCTAATCTCAAACATTTGATTTTCAAATTAGTTTCATTTTCAGCCAAGGTTTTGAATGCTTTGAACTTCTCAAACACTTCATATTTTTATTTAGGAAACATAACCCTTGTCATTCTAGAGTAATAATCAATGAGCAACATGAAGTAATTTTCACCTTGTAGAATTTATGTTCTTGCAGGTCCACAAAGATATGNGATCTCTCCAAAACATTTATGATAGCTTATATTCATTTAACATTGTTCTAGTTATCTCTTGTACTGTTCAATTCTTCCTTTCTACCACTCCATTCTTCTATGGATTCCTTCCAGCTTTAAAATGCCTCTTTATTCCATGAAGCTTGCAAATCTCTTCAAATTTATTTTAGATAAACTCACCTCCTCTATCTAATCTCAAACATTTGATTTTCAAATTAGTTTCATTTTCAGCCAAGGTTTTGAATGCTTTGAACTTCTCAAACACTTCATATTTTTATTTAGGAAACATAACCCTTGTCATTCTAGAGTAATAATCAATGAGCAACATGAAGTAATTTTCACCTTGTAGAATTTATGTTCTTGCAGGTCCACAAAGATATGTATGAATGAGTTCCAATGGCTTCGTTATTGAGTACTCATTTGATTTGAAACTTGCTCTTGTGTGTTTTCCATGCTGATATTGCTTGGAAACAAGGCTTGAAGGTTTAACAATATGTGGCATGTCTCTTGTAGTTTGTTTAGGTCTTATTTTTACTAGATTATCAAATTTTATAGGGCCCATTCTTATATGTCATAACTAGCTTTCATTTGTTTGTCCCAAAATACATTTTTCTCCCTCGATCTCATTGAGGATATATACACTATTTGAGATTCTATATGCATTTTCCACTAGTCTTCTCAATCATTTATTCCTTATCTCATAGCCTTGAAAATAAAATGTGAGATTGTGTCCTTGATCACACATTTGAATAACACTAAGAAGAATGTGTTTCAAACCTTCAACATACGAGACATTTTATGTTTTAGTCTTTCCATAATTGAGATTGAAAGTACATTTTCTAGCTATCCCTATGGAATTATAATGTCCAAATTTCACACTATCTTTGTTAACTTCTTTCAAAGTGAGAAACTTTCTCTTGTCACCTGTCATGTGGCTTGAGAATCAACTATCAATGTACCATTGGTTTCCTTTGTTTTGAGAACGAAGAGCAGTTTGCACAAGCATATTCCTCCTTTTTATTTTCTTTCTCTTGCTTGCTTTTTCAAACTTCTATGGGTTCTTTATTTTGTTTGGAAACATTATCCACTTCCTTGTTTTCTCTAGAAGTTTCCATTGGGTCACTTTTACAAAAACGTGTTATATTACCATATTTTTTGCACTTATAACTTACAACATTGTAATTAAATAATGGAGCAAATGAATTACAATTTCTATTTGAGAACCCATAAGCACTTATGCTTTTGTTCTGTACATAGTTATTTCTTGCATGTTCTCTACAATATATTTCTTTATGTGATCTATAAATGAAGAAGACTTGAAATACTTGAAATTATTGCAATGTAAATGTTATGTGTTGAAAGAAAATGGATCAATTTTGCAACACATAAATTAAGGGATTACTTATGAAAAATACACATAGACAACAGCATAATCAATGAACATACGCACATAAACACAACAATTGATAAAGGAGTTCACCCCTCTCTTGGGCTACATCTCCTGGTCTAGCTTCCAATGGATCATTATTATTAATTGATCAAATTTCTCAAAAACATGCCTTACAATGCTCAAACTGACCAACCGACTGATCCAATGGCTTCAGAGCGTCCAAAAACCCCTAGCTGGGCTTTTTCGACACCTCAATCGGTCGAAAAATGAAGAAGTTAGGCCTCCTGGAAGTCCCCCCTTCAAGCTTGTTGTCTCTGCATCTACAAAACGCACCCTTGCGAAATGAACCTGGCACACATGCAATATATAGTGTAAAAACCCAGCAACGGGTGCAACCACACCAACGGTGCACACTGTAGGATGATTATGGGCGTGCCAGCACCTAACGGCCTAGCACCTGGGCACATAAGGGTCATATGACCGCGTGCTATGGAAAATAGGGCCAAACATGCCAACCGTTCCAAACACGCACTTGGTTGAGGTCATATGGGGTTAAGCATATAGCCATGGGCTTATCCATTTTCAAACCATATTAAAAAAAAAAATGCACGCACACTATATGTTACAACGATGGTCATATGTTTTAAATGGCGCGCAACCAAGGGCTGGGGCTAACCCCCGGCTCGGTCGCGGCCCAAACCAAACCATAATCAAATTCAAATGTAATTTGTATCATATACATGTTAAGCAATGCACAATGGCACGCTAGTTGGCAGCTCCTTGCCAAGTCGTCCCCCTACCCGGAGGTCGCGGGGTCGACTCCTGCTAATGACAAACTTTTAACCCAAACAACGAGTGACACGTGGCACCCACGGATTGGGCCACGTGTCCACATACCATTATCCACCAAAAAAAATACACATGTCAAACTCTCATTCGACCACACCTACCAATCAGAAGCTACCACATCATCTTTTCTATGTCAGCGTACAGACTGTACGGCGTTGCCATGTCAGCCTGTACGGACTGTACAATCAACATCATTTTTATTTTTGCCTGTTTGAATTTATGAATAGATTTCAATATCTCTCACTCCCGATGTCCGTTTGAGATGAAATGAGTTGCATTGGGTTTTCAACGATGAGGCCTACGCTCTCGTCTGGTTTGAAGTGATTCCGATCACTTTGAATTTTTGAGCAAAATTTGATCCCGTGATCACACCTCCCCATTGGGAAGCTTTTGGACCTCCAAAAGACTATTTTCAGTCTATGTGAAGATGAGGGTAAAGTTAC
>SNQJ01S0154623.1:0-14261 GCA_010110895.2 Picea sitchensis
GTAAAATTATATCAAATTGATATGAACTAACAAGGTTATATAGAAGTTATATAGAAATGAGATAGAGTGGAAAGAGATTGTATATGAGATAGAGTGGAAATAGATGATATAAAATTATAGAAAATTGATATGAACTAACAAGATTACATAGAGATGAGAACTAGCAAGGTTACATAGAGATGAGATAGAGTGGAAAGAGATTATATATGAGACAGAGTGGACAAAGATGATATAAAATTATAGCAAATTGATATGAACTAACAATAAACCTGAGCTTTTTTGTAGGGCTTGTCACTTTAATTACATAGAACATCTATTATGGTTACACTTTCAACTCCTCAAGTACTCCCCACAACCCATGATGACAAGTCCCTACTTTCTAAATATTATATTTAAAATATTTTTTTATTATTTTATTTAATTCGACAATTCAAAGCCAAATATTAAGATTTATGGTACATCCTCAACCCGGTCCACTAATAAAATAACAATCAATATACTTTAAAAAAAATTCAACCTACTTTTCAATAGAAACACATTTGACCAATATAGTATAGGGATGGACTAATAATCATGGCATTTTTTACTAGTATAGTATAGAGATGAGATAGAGTGGAGAGAGACGATATAAAATTATAGAAAATTGATATGAACTAACAATAAAGGAAGGTGGGTTGTCTTTTTCCTATCACTTCGATTACATGGAACATCTATTATGGTTACACTTACAACTCTTCAAGTACTCCCCAATGCCCATGATGACAAGTCCCTACTTTCTAAATATTATATTTAAAATATTTTATTATTATTTTATTTAATTGGACAATTCAAAGACAAATATTAAGATTTATGGTGCATCCTCAACCCCTTACACTAATAAAATAAAAATCAATATACTTTAAAAATAAAAATCAACCTACTTTTCAATAAAAACACATTTTATTTTCAAAGAATTTCTTTAATACTTTATTTTATGTATGAAAATCTTTATGAAACTATGCCAACTAATATGAAGTCTATGCACTTTTACCAGTCTAATATAGGGATGGACTAATAATCATGGAATTTTGACTAGTATAGTATAGAGATGAGATAGATTGGAAAGAGATAGTATAATATAGAAATGAGATAGAGTGGAAAGAGATTATATATGAGATAGAGTGGAAAGAGATGATATAAAATTATAGAAAATTAATATTACATAGAGATGAGATATAGTGGAAAGAGATTATATATATGAGGTACACTGAAAAGAGATGATATAAAATTATAGCAAATTGATATGAACTAACAATAAAGGAGGGTGGATTGTCTTTTTCTTTGAAATTTTTTTGTAGGGCTTGTCACTTCAATTAGATAGAACATCTATTATCAGTATAATTTCAACTCCTCAAGTACTAAGCCTATGATGACAAGCCCCTACTTTTTAAATATTATATTTAAAATATTTTTTATTATTTTATTTAACTTGACCCTTCAAAGTCAAATATTAAGATTTACAATACATCCTCGACCATGTGCACTAATAAAATAAAAATCAACCTACTTTTCAATAAAAACACATTTTATTTTCTAAGAATTTATTTAATAATTTATTTTATACATGGAAATCTTTATGAATCTATGCCAATTAATATGAATTCTATGCACTTTGACCCGTATAGTATATGCACTGAACTAATAATCATGACATTTTGACTAGTATACAACATTTTGACTAATATAGTACTACAAATATATTTTAGTGACAACCATGGTTATTAAGTAGAGGATTATATCTATTGAAGATGAGTACGGTTCAATGATCTTTTAATTATAAAACTAGTCATATAACTAAATTTTCCTTGTTTTAACTAGACAATTTCCTTGTTTAATTATAAAACTGAGGGAGATACTTATTATTATTTTATTTAACTAGACAATTCAAAGACAAATATTAAGATTTATGGTACATCCTCAACCACTTACACTAATAAAATAAAAATCAACTTACTTTTCAATAAAAACACATTTTATTTCAAAATTTCTTTGTACTTTATTTTATGTGGCAGAATCTTTTATGGTATCAACTAATATGAAGTCTATGCACTTTGACTAGTCTAATATATGGATGGACTAATAATCATGGAATTTTGACTAGTATAGTATAGAGATGAGATAGATTGGAAAGAGATAGTATAATATAGAGATGAGATAGAATGGAAAGAGATTATATATGAGATAGAATAGAAAGAGATGATATAAAATTATAGCAAATTGATGTGAACTAACAAGGTTACGTAGAGATGAGATATAGTGGAAAGAGATTATATATATGAGATTCACTGAAAAGAGATGATATAAAATTATAGCAAATTGATATGAACTAACAATAAAGGAGGGTGGATTGTCTTTTTCCTTGAAATTTTTTGTTGAAAACTTGTCACTTGATTAGATCCTAAAACATGTAGTATACTTTCAACTCCTCAAAATTACTAAGCCCATGATGATAAAGCCCTACTTTTAAATATTATATTGGAAATATTTTTTTATTATTTTTATTTAACTTGACAATTCAAAGTCAAATATTAAGATTTACAATACATCCTCGACCATATGCACTAATAAAATAAAAATCGACTTACTTTTCAATAAAAACACATTTTATTTTAAAATTTAATTCCCAATACTTTATTTTATACATGGAAATTTTTATAAAACTATGCCAATTAATATGAATTCTATGCCCTTTGACCCTTATAGTATATGCATGGACTAATAATCATGGCATTTTGACCAGTATACAACATTTTGACTAGTATAGTACTACAAATATATTTTAGTGACAACCATGGTTATTAAGTAGAGGATTATATCTATTGAAGATGAGTACAGTTAATGGTCTTTAATTATAAAAACTAATCTTGTGACTAACCTTTCCTTGTTTACTTTTTCACATTACTTAATATATGATTAATATTTGCACTGCCATTACATAATTAACAAAAGTAGCATAAAACACATTTACTTAATATGATTAATATTTTACTGCCATTATAATTAACAAAGATGTATAAAACACCCTACAGTCAAGTTCCGTTAAAATTCTGTTTCTTCAATAAATCTTTCGGGGTTCATCAGCCACACTGGCTGTGCTATTAAATTAAGTATGGCATGTTACATTACTTTAAAAAGTCATTAGTATTATATTATTAATGATATTATATGTAGGTTAGAGACGGCCATGTTGTAATTTGACATTCAAACCATTTGCGTTCAACCATTCAATGCCCTCCTGTACAGCCGCTTTACAGCCGTCATCCCACGCCATATTCTCGATCCGAGGTGTTCTCGATCATGGCGTTCTAGGTGCTTTATAAATTGAGAATAGCCAGAATGATCTATTCGCACTTTTGGTTGGAGAAGTCATTGTTCACGTTAAATTGAAGGAGCGGCACTCAAGGGCGAATACGGGAAAAGATCTCCTGCAGAGCGAACCCGATCCCTCCATTCAAACATTATGAATTCCAAAAAGCATTGGCCCAGTATGTTCATGAAATCGAAGTCCTCAACATCGCCAGGAAATCAATCGCCGGAAACTTCTAATTCTTCAGCCATGAGGCCGCCATATTCTGAAGGTCAACAATATCTTTCTCTTGCAAGTCCAAGTTCAGATGTCGTGTAGATATAATGCTATTTCATTCACAGTTATATCGATACATGCATAGATATAATGCGGTCTCAGTCACGTTTACAAGTGCAGAAACAATATAATGCTTTTTCTGTGGTCATATTGATATAGATAGAGATAAGGGATCTATGCACATTCTTGCGATTTCTTCTGTAATCACCGGGATTAAAGGAAAACGGTTTTAAATTTTGAGGTTGACAACTGAACAAGTAATTGCAGTTTTAATAAATAGACGAGTAGTGCTTTTAGAGTAGTTTTAATAAATATATTTTCCATGCAGCAGGTGCTTTATCACATAATTATGTGCGGGAGAAGGAGACGAGCAAGCCCAAAACAAACTCAAGATGGCATCCAAAACCAGAGCAGATCCAGATCCTGGAAGCTATATTCAATTCTGGCATGGTAAACCCTCCCAGAGAAGAAATAAAAATAATCAGAGCTCAGCTAGAAGAATTCGGCCAAGTTGGGGATGTCAATGTGTTCTACTGGTTCCAGAATAGAAAGGCCAGATCAAAGCGAAAGCAACAACTGCAATATGCACAAAATGTATATGTCACAAAATAATGGCGCCAAGGGTGCAAGGACCACATCTTCAACTGCATCGACATCAGCAACATCCACGTCAACATCACAGTCTAAACCTATAACGATTGGAAATCAACCCCGCTCCTCTTCTGCTGTGCCGGTTTCTTCATCTTCCGGGAACCATTACGACCTGCATGTTAATGAAATAGAGCAATGCTCAATACCGGTAACATGCAGGCAATAGGACGGGCAGAAACAACAGGAAGCAACGGAATATTTAATGAAGGTACATACACTTATGCATATGCACTTGTGCTTTGTCACGACTAAATTGTTGCCTTGTCCATGTCTAATAGTAATCTCGATCTGCAGGAGGCGTGTGGGAGGACTCGATCAGTAATGCTGACCCATTAATAAGTGTAATCATCAATGACATTCCAATGGAAGTCCCCAAGGGACCCATAAACTTCAGGGCTTTGTTCGGAGATGATGCACTTTTGCTCCATTCGTCTGGCCAGTTGGTGCTAGTGAATGAATGGGGATTTACCTTGGAAGGCCTGGAGCATGGAGCTACATATTTCAACCTCAGTTGAATCAAAACATTAAATATAGAAGTATATTGGTCGAATCTGAGTGGCTTTGTCTCTGTGTTTTTCTTCTATTTTATCCATGGTGGATCTGCTTTCTTTGTTCAACTTCTCATTTGTTGAACACTTTATTTAGCCCTGTACTTGAGATTTGATCGATCAGACAGTGTTTATTTATTTATTTAGGGATTGATGTTTTATAGGGAATATGTTTTGTAGTTAAAACTCTTTCCATAAGAATTTTGATCAGACTTTTATCCCTGAAACTGAAACTCTGTTTATAAGGATTTTGGCTCTTTTTTAGGATTGAAATGGACCTTAAAGAATTATGTCAAAAGTCAGAGTCAGAGTTCAATTAGACATTTATCATCAAACTCTTTCCATAGATTTTGACCATGAAACTCTGTCCACGACGATTTTGTCCAAACCTTTCTCCATAAAACTCATAAAACTCTCTTGATCATACCTTTGTCAATAAAACTCTGTCCATTTGACCAGGATTTTGACCATACCTTCGTCCATAAAACTCCGTTCACAAATATTTTTGATCAATTTTAAGACTACTCAGATCGTCCTATTAAAAAACATCAATTTGAATGGCCATAAATATTTTGACCAATTTTAACAGCGTTATAATCTTTCTTTTATGATTCCATAAAAGGTTCAAAAGGTGTCTAAGGGATTCACATTTATAACAGCATTATAATCTTTCTGTTATAATTCCATAGCAGCTGTTTAAAGTTCAAAAAGGTTTCTAAGGGATTCTGAGAGGTGGATAATATAAACCTAATGCAACTGAATTGTTTACTTAGAACTACTTGTAACCATTAATAGAAGCTAAAAGTTCAAGTGCAAAAAAACTTATAGTTTAAGTACCGCAGCACGTAGAACATATACTGGCCATTCAAATTGATGTTTTTTAATAGGATGACCTGAGTAGTCTTAAAATTAGTCAAAATTGGCCATTCAAATTGATGTTTTTTAATAGGATGATCTGAGTAGTCTTAAAATTGGTCAAAATATTTATGGCCATTCAAATTGATGTTTTTTAATAGGATGATCTGAGTAGTCTTAAAATTGTTCAAAATATTTATGGCCATTCAAATTGATGTTTTTAATAGGATGATCTGAGTAGTCTTAAAATTGGTCAAAATATTTATGAACGGAGTTTTATGGACGAAGGTATGGTCAAACTCCTGGTCAAATGGACAGAATTTTATGGATAGTAGCCGATTTCCAGGAATATACCCTTATGGCACTGGAAACCTGCACAGACATGGAGAGATGGTATTAAAAATAATACCAAGCGGTAGAAAGAATTGACTCTACATCAGCGTAGTGCAGAAGGCCCGAGACACAGAGGAGCATGGGATTGGAGTGTTATCACAAAACCTCAGTGGGAGTTACATAAGACCTTCATGACATAGTCAAACTACATGCAAAAAAAGACTCAGCATGGGAATTAGAGATCACAAAGGTGGCAAGCATGGAACCAGGTCAAATACAACAATTTATTGAGCATCCAATCAGGGCTCGTGCAATTCTGTAGTGATTGAGTGCCAAAATAGTCAAATACAAAGAACAATTAGTAGAAGTGAAATAAATTCTTTCATCCCCGATGGACCAGCACAGGTTCCGTATGCAAACACATGCGAAGATCTCTTCGTCAAATGGTCAAAATATAGAAGATTTATCCACTCTATTAGAACCACGAGATGATTCCCAGAGAACAAACAGTTCAAGCGAGGCGATCTTTTGTTTTACTTAACTTAAACTTGTAGCAGCTATTTTTAGTTAGTGATTATTTATAAATAAAGGGATTGACCTTTTAGAAAAGGTTAAGTTCTTTGGGAAAGGACCCTCTTTTTGGGAGTCATAAATAACTATTTATGAACAATCTTAATTCAAAAGTCTTATTTAGGACCAAAGACAAAAAAAAAAAATTTTTTTAGCAAAGACGTTATGTGATTCGATTGAGGAGGAATTACTTCAAACTTTTATTTCAGTAATTGATGTTGTAACAAGTAAGATTTTCTGAATCTATTGATAAGTTATATGTTTCAATATTTTTGCATTTCTTTTGTTCTTAATGATGGAAAGAAAATCGTTGTGCTAATGTGTGACTGATGTTAGAGCTAAGGAAACTATTTTTCTTGCAACCATTTTATTACATGTATATTTTTCTTACAATAATTGTATCTCAGTCAATGATGAAATGCCAACAAGTTAATGTATTAGTACTAGGATTGTCATAGGTGTGAATATCTTTGTTTGCATGCTTGAGCACGACGGTTATCCCAAGCTCAACATTTTTCAGTAGTTAATAATCCTTTCTATCAGTTAGCTTATACCAACACATATTATTTTATCAGACTCATATAATAAAAGAAAAGACAAAAAAAAAAAAAAATGATTAAGATGAAGGAGGAACTTTCATAGGAATATATCCTATCAATCACCAAGTAAATCCCATCGATAAATTAAAGGGATCTCAAACCCCTCAACATAAATGGAATTAGAAGGAGGTCGTGAATGAATGGATGGATAACATGTTTTTGATCTAATATATCGCATACCAACATATTCAAAACAACCCACATGCATGGCTAATCATTCTCAAGACAACCCACATAGAGAGACTACTCCCGAAACTAGTAACTCACCCTAGAAAGAGGAAGAAAACCTATTCCCTGAAATACCCTACGCTCTTCCCCACGAGGATTTGAAACAATTCAGAAGAATCACACGAGCTTATGCTCGAAAAATTGGATTGTTACCCTTAACCCCATTACTTCCTCATAGGAAATAAGTAAGCAGACCAGTGGTCGATACCCCCGACCAGGCTTCTAAGGGATTCTGAAGGATGGATCATTTTAGTTGTTTAATGTTATTCACATTTATAATAGTGTTATAATCTTTCTTTTGTGATTCCATAAAAGGTTCAAAAAGGTGTCTAAGGGATTCACATTTATAACAAAATTATAATCTTTCTGTTATGATTCCATAGCAGCTGTTTAAAGTTCAAAAAGGTTTCTAAGGGATTCTGAAAGGTGGATAATATAAACCTAATGCAACTAAATTGTTTACTTAGAACTTCTTGTAACCATTAATAGAAGTTAAAAGTTCAATTGCACAAAAACTTATAGTTTAAGTACCACAGCATGTGATCCACCCAGATTCCGGTTCCGTGATGATTTTTATGAACCGACGTAGAACATCTATTGGCCATTCAAATTGATGTTTTTTAATAGGATGATCTCAGTAGTCTTAAAATTCGTCAAAATATTTATGGCCATTCAAATTGATGTTTTTTAATAGGATGATCTGAGTAGTCTTAAAATTGGTCAAAATATTTATGAACAGATTTTTATGGATGAAGGTATGGTCAAAATCCTAGACAAATGGACAGAGTTTTGTGGATAGTAGCTGATTTCCAGGAAGATACCCTTATGGCACTAGAAACCTGCAAAGATGTCGAGATATGGTATTAAAAATAATACCAAGCGGTAGAAAGAATTGACTACATCAGCGTAGTGCAGAAGGGCTAAGACACAGAGGAGCATGGGATTTGAGTGTTAAGGGATACCAACATTTCTCGGATCAGGAAAGCAGTCGAATACTGGGTAAGTATGTCACAAAAACCTCAGTGGGAGTTACATAAGAAGGGGTATGAGTGTGAAAAGGGATGGGAAAAGATCAATTAGGAGATGAAAGGCATCAGCCTCCCAAAATTTGTCTCATCCGAAGACTTCATCGACCTTCATGACATAGTCAAGCGACATGCAAAACAAGACTCAACATGGGAATTAGATATCACACAAGTGGCAAGCATGGAACCAGGTCAAATACAACAATTTATGGAGCATCCAATCAAGGATCATGCAATTCTGTAGCGATTGAGTGCCAAAATAGCCAAATACAAAGAATGACTAGTAGAAGTGAAATAAATTCTTTCATCCCCGATGGACCTGCACAAATTCTCGTATGCAAACACATGTGAGGATATCTTCGTCAAGTGGTCAGAATATGAGAAGATTCATCCACTCTATTAGAACCACTAGATGATTCCCAGAGAACAAAGAGATCAAGTGCCACGAGGCGATATTTTGTTTTACTTAACTTAAACCTGTAGCAACTATTTTTAGTTAGTGGTTATTTATAAATAAAGGGATTGGCCTTTTAGAAAAGGTTAAGTGTTTTGGGAAAGGACCCTCTTTTTGGGAGTTGTAAATAACTATTTATAAACAAACTTAATTCAGAAGTCCTATTTAGGACCAAAGACGAAAAAAAAAAAAAAAATTTATCAAAGGCGTTATGTGATTGGATTGAGGAGGAATTACTTCAAACTTTTATTTCAATAATTGATGTTGTAACAAGTAAGATTTTATGAATCTATTGATAAGTTATATGTTTCAATATTTTTTCATTTCTTTTGTTCTTAATGATGGAAAGAAAATCGTTGTGTTAATGTGTGATTGATGTTAGAGCTAAGGAAACTATTTTTCTTATAACCATTTTATTACATGTGTATTTTTCTTACGATAATTGTATCTCAGTCAATGATGGAATGTCAACAGGTTAATGTATTAGTACTAGGATTGTCATAGGTGTGAATATATTTGTTTGCATCCTTGAGCAAGAGGGTTATCCCAAGCTCAACCTTCTTCAGTAGCTAATAATCCCTTCTATCAGTTGGCTTATACCAACACATATTATTTTATCAGACTCATATAATAAAAGAAAAGACAAAAAAAAAAGAATGCTTAAGATGAAGGAGGAACTTTCATAGGAATATATCCTATCAATCACCAAGTAAATCCCATCGATAAATTAGCTATATCGAAAGATCTGGAGAACCATTCCACCACCAAACACTTTAGGGTCTAATTGGGCCTCTAAGGTGGGTTTGTTTCTTGTTGTTGAGTTAAAGGGATCTCAAACTACTCAACATAAATGGAACTAGAAGGAGGTCCTAAATGAATGAATGGATAACATGTTTATGATCTAATATATCGCATACCGACGGATTCAAAACAACCCACATGCATGGCTAATCATTCTCAAGACAACCCACATACAGAAACTACTCCCAAAACTAGTAACTCACCCTAGAAAGAGGAAGAAAACCTATTCCATGAAATACCCTACACTCTTCCCCACGAGGATTTGAACCAATTCAGAAGAATCACACGAGCTTACGCTTGAAAAATTGGATTGTTACCCTTAGCCCCATTACTTCCTCGTAGGAAATAAGTAAGCAGACAAGTGGTCAATACCCCCAACCAGGTTTCTAAGGGATTCTGAAGGATGGATCATTTTAGTTGTTTAATGTTATTCACATTTATAACATCATTATAATCTTTCTTTTATGATTCCATAAAAGGTTCAAAAAGGTGTCTAAGGGATTCACATTTATAACAGAATTATAGTCTTTCTGTTATGATTCCATAGCAGTTGTTTAAAGTTCAAAAAGGTTTCTAAGGGATTCTCAAAGGTGGATAATATAAACCTAATGCAACTGAATTGTTTACTTAGAACTTCTTGTAACCATTAATAGAAGCTAAAAGTTCAAGTGCACAAAAACTTATAGTTTAAGTACCGCAGCGAGTGATCCACCCAGATTCTAGTTCCGTGATGATTTTTATGAACCGACGTAGAACATCTATTGGCCATTCAAATTGATGTTTTTTAATAGGATGATCTTAGTAGTCTTAAAATTGGTCAAAATATTTATGGCCATTCAAATTGATGTTTTTTAATAGAATTATCTGAGTAGTCTTAAAATTCGTCAAAATATTTATGGCCATTCAAATTGATGTTTTTTAATAGGATGATCTTAGTAGTCTTAAAATTCGTCAAAATATTTAAATTGGTCAAAATATTTATGAACGGAGTTTTATAGACGAAGGTATGGTCAAAATATTGGTCAAATGGACAGTGTTTTATGGATAGTAGCCCATTTCCAAGAAGATACCCTTATGGCACTGACAACCTGCAAAGATGTGGAGAGATGGTATTAAAAATAATACCAAGCGGTCGAAAGAATTGACTACATCAACGTAGTGCAGAAGGGCCAAGACACAGAGGAGCATGGGATTTGAGTGTTAAGGGATACCAACATTTCTCGGATCAAGAAAGCAGTCGAATACTAGGTAAGTATGTCACAAAAACCTCAGTGGGAGTTACATAAGAAGTGGTCTGAGTGCGAAAAGGGTTGGGAAAAGATCAATTGGGAGATGAAAGGCATCGACCTTCCAAAATTTGTCTCATCTGAAGACTTTGTTGACCTTCATGACATAGTCAAGCGACATGCAGAACAAGACTCAACATGGTAATTAGAGATCACACAAGTGGAAAGCATGGAACCAAGTCAAATACAACAATTTATGGAGCATCCAATCAAGGCTCGTGCAATTCTGTAGTGATTGAGTGCCAAAATAGTCAAATACAAAGAACAACTAGTAGAAGTGAAATAAATTATTTCATCCCCGATGGACCAACACAAGTTCCTGTATGCAAACACATGCGAGGCTCTCTTTGTCAAGTGGTCAGAATATGAGAAGATTCATCCACTCTATTAGAACCACGAGATGATTCCCAGAGAACAAAGAGATCAGGCGCCACGAGGCGATATTTTGTTTTACTTAACTTAAACTTGTAGCAACTATTTTTAGTTAGTGATTATTTATAAATAAAGGGAATGACCTTTTAGAAAAGGTTAAGTGTTTTGGGAAAGAACCCTCTTTTCGGGAGTTGTAAATAACTATTTATGAACAACCTTAATTCAGAAGTCCTATTTAGGACCAAAGACAAAAAAAAAAAAAAAAATATTATCAAAGGCGTTATGTGATTGGATTGAGGAGGAATTACTTCAAACTTTTATTTCAGTAATTGATGATGTAACAAGTAAGATTTTCTGAATCTATTGATAAGTTATATGTTTCAATATTTTTGCATTTCTTTTGTTCTTAATGACGGAAAGAAAATCATTGTGTTAATGTGTGATTGATGTTAGAGCTAAGGAAACTATTTTTCTTGCAACCATTTTATTACATGCATATTTTTCTTACGATAATTGTATCTCAGTCAATGATGAAATGCCAACAATTTAATGTATTAGTACTAGGATTGTCATAGGTGTGAATATCTTTGTTTGCATGCTTGAGCACGAGGGTTATCCCAAGCTCAGCCTTCTTCAGTAGTCAATAATCCCTTCTATCAGTTGGCTTATACCAACACATATTATTTTATTAGACTCATATAATAAAAGAAAAGAAAAAAAAAAGAGAATGCTTAAGATGAAGGAGGAACTTTCATAGGAATATATCCTATCAATCACCAAGTAAATCCCATCGATAAATTAGCTATATAGAAATATATGGAGAACCATTCCACCACCAAACGTTGTAGAGTCTAATTGGGCCTCTAAGGTGGGTTTGTTTCTTGTTGTTGAGTTAAAGGGATCTCAGACCCCTCAACATAAATGGAACTAGAAGGAGGTCCTAAATGAATGAATGGATAACATGTTTCTGATCTAATATATCGCATACCGACAGATTCAAAACAACCCACATGCATGGCTAATCATTCTCAAGACAACCCACATACAGAGACTACTCCCTAAACTGGTAACTCACCCTAAAAAGAGGAAGAAAACCTATTCCCTGAAATACCCTATGCTCTTCCCCACAAGGATTTGAACCAATTCAAACGAATCACACGATCTTAGGCTCAGAAAATTGGATTGTTACCCTTATCCCCATTACTTCCTCGTAGGAAATAAGTAAGCAGACCAGTGGTCGATACCCCCGACCAGGTTTTTGTTCACACAGTAGAATACCTGATATATTTTTCCCTCACTGAGATCGAGAAACCCCTTAATATAATCCCCGAAACACCAACTGGTAACTACTCTGAACTGGATCATTTTGAATTTGACGAAGAAGGGTTTAACTCTGATCACTCAATTTTAGGATCAGATGACATGGAGGATAATAACGATAATAACGAAGAGAGGGGTAATCCATCTCCAAATAATAAACCTTGGTTGGCCATATATGCTCTATAAATCCTAGGAAGGGTACATAACCTCCCTCAACATCCAGAAAAACTACTTCCAAAATTTGACTCTGAAACCTTTGGATTGCCTAAAGATCATATTAAAAATTTCATACTAGCTATAATATTGATGAATTTACAACATGAGGACGTAGTATGTAGTTTTTTTCCCTATACCTTAGATAATTTAGCCTCGACTTGGTATTTTAACTTTCTTGTGGGGTCCATAACTAGTTGGATGAAGTTTCAAAACGATTTCTTAGACAAGTTTGCAAAAGAAACCACCACATGAGATTTAATGGTTGAACTCTTCGCTTCAACCATGAGTTAAAAATAAAAGGATAAAGACTTCAATCAACGGTTTACCACTATCCTAAACAAATTTCAACCCGAAGCTAAACCTACTTAGGAATTGCAAATTGAGGTATATGCATCCATAATTGTTTAGTCAACTCAGGGGCATCCTCCATAATTGTTTAGTCAACTCAGGGGCATCCTCCAATGTCATGCCATTATCTATCTGTAAGAAATTAATTGTAGTTCTGCTCAAAAGTGATAAACATGTTATACAACTAGATATAACTCAGGTAAAAGTTATTGGGGAACTCAAGGATGTCATGATCATAATGGCTACACACCCGAAATTTTTTCAACTAATTGACATCATTGTAGTAGATATACCAGAAGTTTATGGACTACTACTTAGTCGATATTGGTCCGAGAAATTTAATGCATACTTTAGCACGGAATGGGATCACCTTTGGTTTCCATTAAAGGGACATGCCAACATGATTAGGATTGATAGGGAAAGGTATCTCAAACATATTGTCACCAATTTAGAAGCCTTCAATGAACCCTCATCGAAAAATTTCTCCATGCTAGGAAACTACTCCTGCGATTCTGATTTCGGAAATTTCTCTCCTCTCTCATGTGATGTACCTGTCACTCAAAACTCCTAAATGGATTTTCAAGTGAATCTACTAGTAGCAGCAGAAGAAATCCTCTTCTTCCAAGAACCTCTGTTGGAAACCACAGACAAGGTATGTGGAGAAGAGGAAGTAATTGGGCATGAATAAGTTGATAAATTTCACTCACAAGTTTGGACATTGTAATTTGATGGGTATAAATCACAAGAAGGGTCGAGAGCATGATGTATCCTCATTAACCCAAAGGAGAAGAAAAATTTATTGTCCAAGAGACTAGAATTTGAATGCACTAAGAACACTGTTGAGTATGAAGCTTTGGTGCAGGGACTAAAGAAATCCATACACTTAAATGTTAAAGAACTAAACATTTTTGGGGACTCTGAAATTATCGTCGGCAAAGTAAAGAATACTATACATTCCAACTCACCCCACTTGAGGAATTATCAACAGGAATTGCATAGACTAATAGAACATTTTGAAGCTTTTAATATTACC
>SNQJ01S0154624.1:0-16988 GCA_010110895.2 Picea sitchensis
ATGTCCCTATGCTTATAAATTTAGTTGTTGTTTTATTTCTTAGTTTAATTCTTAGTTGTTGTTTTATATTTCTTTTTCTAACCCTTTTCCTTGCATCTGTCCTGCTCAGCAAACCCAACTGAGCTTGCAATCACCTCTACTTTGCTCACTAAGGTGGCGAAAGAGGTGCAACACCTAGACTATCGTAACAAGCCATTTACTTGCCTAGATGAGGAGGGGAATTAGAAAACAATCCAAGGAATTCCCAGAGCTGTGGTTGTTAGAGAAATCTCAACAATGTAGCTTAAAAAGTGCTACAAGGAAGGCTGCCAATTGTTTGCAGCCCATGTGGAGGAAGCATCCAGAGATGAAGTCTCAAAGATTGGAGACCATGTGGTACTAACAGAGTTTGAAGGCATATTTTAGGAGGTACCGGGACTACCTCCGAAGAGATATATTGATTTCTCTATAAATTTTATGCTTGGAGCAACTCCAGTGTTGAAAGCTCCTTATAGAATGAGTACGCCAGAGCTGAAAGAGTTGCAATTGCAGCTTGAAGAGATTCTAAACAAGGGGTACATTCACCCAAGCGTGTCACCTTGGGGTTCCCCAGTCCTATTCGTGAAGAAGAAGGATACGACGTTGAGGTTGTGCATTTATTTTATACAGTTGAGCAAAGTAACTATCAAGAACAAGTATCCTCTGTCAAGGATCGACGATCTTTTCGATCAGTTGAAAGGTGCGAAAATATTTTTGAAGATAGATATTAGATCAGGATATAACCAAGTAAGAATAAAGGATGAAGACATCAACAAGACCGCCTTTAGAACAAGTTATGGTCATTACGAGTTCACAGTGGTACCGTTTGGGCTGTCGAACACACCTGTTGTTTTTATGTGCTTGATGAATGGTGTATTCAGAGACTATCTAGACAAGTTTTTCATAGTCTTCCGGGATGACATTCTGGTGTATTCCAAGTCAGAGGAAGAGCATGAAAAACACCTAAGGATGGTGTTGAAAGTGTTGAGAGAACACCAACTATATGCCAAGTTGATCAAATGCTCGTTTTATCAAAGGCAGATCCATAACTTGGGGCACATTATTTTAGAAGAAGGGACCGTCGTGGATCTTGAGAAGCTTGAGGCGCTCCGACTCATCTTTTTTACTAGTGCTCCCTTTGTGTGGTCATTTTCATTACGACTCTTCATGCGTTTTGTTACATCCGTTCATGCATTTCGTTACGGCTGTTCGTGCATTCCGATACGGCTCTTCATGCATTTGGGCACCCATCTTGCATTGCATTTGGGTGCCCCTCTTGCCAACTCGCATTTCCTTTCCCTTGTTCGCCCAACCTTGGCCAGGCTCCTCGTGCATTTCGTTACGGCTCTTCATGCATTTGGGTGCCCATGTTGTGAAGTCGCCTTGCATTGCATTTGGGCGCCCATCTTATGAACTCGCCTTGCGTTGCATTCAGGCGCCCAACCTTGGTGAGGCTCTATTAAAAAATCTACCTCCAAGTCAAAATTGGTTCTTATCCGTCCTCCGGCTCATCGTTTTTCCTAGTGTTCCCTTGTGTGGTTGTTTTTCGTTACGACTCTTCATGTGTTTCGTTACGGTCATTCATGCATTTCGTTACGGCTCTTTGTGCATTTCGTTACAGCCGTTTGTGCGTTTTGTTACGGCTCTTCGTGCATTTGGGCACCCATCTTGCCAACTAGCTTTGCATTGCGTTTGGGTGCCCCTCTTGTGGAGTCGCCTTGCCTTGCCCTTGGTCACCTAACCTTGGCCAGGCCATATTAAAATATCTACCTCCAAGCCAAAACTGGTTCTTATCCATCATCCAGCTCGTCTTTTTGCCTATTGCTCCCTTGTGTGGTCATTGTTGTTACGGCTCTTCGTGTGTTTCGTTACTACTCTTCATGTGTTTGGGTGCCCATCTTGCCAACTAGCCTTGCATTGCGTTTGGGTGCTCCTCTTGCCAACTCGCCTTGCCTTGCCCGTTTTGTTCGTGTGTTTCGTTAGGGCCCTTCGTGCATTTTGGTGCCCATGCTGCGAAGTCGCCTTGCGTTGCGTTCGGGTGCCCATGTTGTGAACACGCCTTGCATTGCATTCGGGCACCCAACCTTGGTGAGGCCATATTAAAAAATATACCTCCAAGCCAAAATTGGTTCTTATCCGTCCTCCGGCTCATCTTTTTGCCTAGTGCTCCCTTGTGTGGTTGCTTTCATTACAACTCTTCGTGCGTTTCGTTACGGCTCATCGTGCGTTTTGTTATGGCCGTTCGTGCATTTCGTTACGACTCTTCATTTGTTTGGGCTCCCATCTTGCCAACTAGCCTTGCATTGCATTTGGGTGCCCCTATTTCCATCTCGTCATGCCTTTCCCTTGGTCACCCAACCTTGGCTAGGCTCTTGGTGTGTTTTGTTACGGCTCTTCGTGCCTTTGGGCACCCATGTTGCAAACTCGCCTTGCATTGTGTTTGGTCGCCCATCTTGCGAACTCGCCTTGCGTTGTGTTCAGGTGGCCAACCTTGGAGAGGCCATATTAAAAAATCTACCTCCAAGCCAAAATTGGTTCTTATCCATCCTTCGGCTCATCTTTTTTCCTAGTGCTCCCTTTATGTGGTTGTTTTCATTACGGCTCTTTGTGCATTTCGTTATGGCTCTCTGTGCATTTCGTTACGGCCGTTTGTGCATTTCGTTACAACTCTTCATGCTTTCGAGCGCCCATCTTGCCAACTGGCCTTGCATTGCATTTGGGTGCCTCTCTTTCCAACTAGTCGTGTCTTGCCCTTGGTTGCCCAACCTTGGCCAGGCTCCTCGTGCATTTAGTTACAACTCTTCGTGCATTTGGGTGACCATGTTGTGAAGTCGCCTTGCATTGCGTTTGGGCGCCCATCTTGCGAACTTGCCTTGCATTGCGTTTGGGCGCCCAACCTTGGTGAGGTTGTATTAAAAAATCTACCTCCAAGTCAAAATTGGTTCTTATCCGTCCTCTGACTCATCTTTTTGCCTAGTGCTCCCTTGTGTGGTCATTTTCTCTATGGCTCTTCGTGCATTTCGTTACGGCCGTTCATGCGTTTCGTTACGACTCTTCATGCGTTTGGGCACCCATCTTGCCAACTAGTCTTGCATTTCGGTTGAGTGCCCCTCTTGCCAACTCGCCTTGCCTTGCCCTTGGTCACACAACCTTGGCTAGGCTCCTCATGTGGCTTGTTATGGCTCTTCGTGTGTTTGGGTTCCCATGTTGCGAATTCACCTTGCATTGCATTGGGGCACCCATATTGCAAACTCACGTTGCGTTGCATTCGGGCGCCCAACCTTGGTGAGGCTGTATTAAAAATACTACCTCCAAGCCAAAATTGGTTCTTATCCATCATCCGCCTCGTCTTTTTTCCTAGTGCTCCCTTGTGTGGTTGTTTTCGTTACAGCTCTTCGTGCATTTCATTACGTCCGTTCGTGCATTTCATTATGGCTCTTCGTGCGTTTTGTTACGACAGTTTGTGCGTTTCATTACGATGCTTCATGCATTTCGTTACGGTCGTTTGTGCATTTTGTTACAGCTCTTCGTGCGTTTGGGCGCCCATACTGACAATTGGCCTTTCATTTTGTTTGGGTGCCCCTCTTTCCAACTCACCTTGCCTTGCCCTTGGTCACCCAACCTTGGTCAGGCTCCTCATGCATTTCGTTATGGATTTTTGTGCGTTTGGATGCCCATCTTGCGAACTCGCCTTTCTTTGTGTTCGGGCGCCCAACCTTGGTGAGGCCGTTGTTGTGCCTCTTTCATCACCTTGGTGAGAAAAATAGAGGTGCTTGAAAGCTCAGTTGGGTCTGCTGAGCAGGATAGTTGTAGAGAAAAGAGTTAGAGAAAGAAAACAAAAAACTAGAATTAAGAATTAAACTAAGAAATGTAATAAAAACTAAATTCGTGAGCATAGGGATATAGAAACAAAAAGAATCAAAATACCCATGTCACCAATGTTTGAGGCTAATATATTGATGGAAACAAAGCACCAAGAAGAAAGGGGACTATGAGTCCCTTCTTCCTTCAAGGGAAGGTTCTTGGACCCTCACTATCTAGCTCTTCTTACAACAAAGAAAATGAAAGTGGTGATGAAAGAACTCTTTACAAATCCACTCAATGGTGAGGTGGATTGTCCAATGAATGGTGCCAATATGCTTGTATCAAGGATGGAGTCCTCAAAACAATATAGGTAGCATAACATTACTTTGAATTCCTTGAGAAAATGAGGTGCATCCATGTCTTTTTATACCATTCATATGGGTTATTGTTTAACTGCTTTGTAGTGTGAAAAGAGGCCATTTAGGGCCTTCTTAGGTCTTTGACCAACCCACCAGTTGGATCCAGTCCAGATTTGGAGGTCAAATTGGCTTGGGAGATGAACCATAAGTGGTTGGGAGGCCGACCACTTCCATAAATGCACCATTTAGCAGGTGGACGGCTTTTTGCGCTATCATTCGCGCATCGTGCGCCTATGTGCGATTTCTACATTCCTGTTCTGCGCATGCGTGCACGCGCCCAATGTTTGCCAAACGCTCTTCAATTTTTCACTACTTTGTATAGTTTTTGACCATTTTGAATGATGTGGTATTAATTCAGGTCCATGGATGAATTCATCACTGTTTTATGATGCTGAGTTCTTGTAACCATGTGGGGAAGAAATTTCAGTGATAACAAATGCCCCCTGATGGATGAGGTTAGGAGCATACGTATAGCCAAAATCCATCAATGTTTCTTCTACTGAGAATGTTGTTGTAAGATAGAGAAATAGTGGAATCGTTCAGAGTGATCCGTTGGAGAAAAAAGGAACCGGTAGGACCCGACCTTCTATGAGGTGTATAAAATAGAAAACTGTGTACAAACGAGGCGGGCATGCCCCATGCTCGTGTTATGTAACTCTGAAAAAAGATGATTGAAGTGTTGGTGTAGACAACTGCAGTGTCCACGGGGGTGGTTGTGATAAAGGCAGAAGAAAATTCGACAAATGAACATACTTTGAATAGTAGGGAGTGATCACGGTAATAAGTAGAAGTGATGATGTGGGCATTGATAGCCCCGCCAAGTTCATAGGTCTTTGACAACTGAAAGAACTAACTGCAATAGTTGCAAAGTAAGACCCACTGTAACATGAGAAAGTGTTGGCGTCGAATGTTATGGGGGCCAATGACAGCAGGGAGCAATGATGTTTCACCCTGTGTCATCCGAGATCTCTCATTGAGTGGATAATGAGAATCAAGATACTGTCACCCTTCTGGAAAACTGTGCTGATGTCGACAAAAAGGGGGACGTGACTCCCAAAAGAAAATGGCTTCGTGAAATCTACTAGGTGAGGTGAGGAAGTGGCAGAGGTACATGGACAAATTCAAGATGTGAGGAGACTCAAGACTACCCTTGGTTGGAGGATGTATGAGAGAAAAAGTGGCCACAACCATTCAACGTGGTCGAGTGTCAGGGGGACGACAAGACCGGGGATAAGTTGTGCCAGAGGCGAGACAAGGTAAACAAATCCAGAGGGTAGAGGTAAGTGACATGTAGGGTACTCTGAAGATATGGATGATGCCGGAAAGGGAAGATGATAAGTAGTGCTCCAACCAAGGGTGACATGGGTTGCGGCTAGCCAAAAAGAGGGAAGCAGGTCGCCAAAGGTGACAACAAAAAGGGTAATGTAACGACTGAATATAAAGGCATTTGTACAATAAATAACGAATAATTGGGGAGAAATGTACAAATACAGAAATGGGTGCCCCAGTGTGATATGGGTGGCCCATGTAGGGCATAATTTGCTCGGAAGACTTGATGAAGGGTGGGGGCCCCATTGGTGAGTTTCTGTATGAGGTAGGTGGGATGGAGGGAAATTTGATGATGGGAAAACTGATTGTGGATGAAATGTAGGGTTCATGATACTGCGGAGGTGTAGTTAAAAAAAAAAAGAACTGTGAAGAGATAATCTGGGAGTCCATGTGGGAAAGCTAGCAAAATGAGGAGAAGGAGTATGTGGTTGATTTGCGACATGATGAAAGACTATCGAGACTCCCATCCCTAAAGGGTTTTGAAAAATAGCATGAGTGTCAAAAGTGTCAAAAGGTGCTATGAATGGGACAACTCATGTGGGTAAAAATGCTATCGGGTAACAGTACTGAAGATGCAAATGGAGGTGTGGGTACTGTAGAGCCGGAAATGGGGATCCTAGAGGAAAATATCAGAGGGTGTGATTGGAAATGTAAGTGCGATACAGTAGGAAAGATTACATGCAAGTGTTGAGTATATACCTGAAGGGGTTGTGCCGATGTATGATGAGAAAGTACCTACACACATGAAAACCAAATACCCAAAGTGAAAAATATATGAAGAGAAGCAAAGATATGAGCATGTATTTGATAAGTGTGACTATGCGCATGCATACCTGACCATGGTATGAAAAAATGTGCCCCGGGGGCTCAGGATGAAAAGAGACCCAGGGACTACTGTAATGTAGATGACAGGATGTTGATCCCGTGGTTGAAGATGGATTGAAAAATGGACATCGTGGGCTCCCAGAATGGTGAGTGGAAGTTTGGAAAAAGGCCTATATATAGCTGTAGGGCCCACATTACCACCTCATTTGTACCTTCTATAATAGTGACTGGACGAGTAGTTTTCAGAGGAGATTTGGAGATTTGGGGAGGGTGAGGCATCTTATTGGTGATTAGCAAGATTCAAGTTAGTGGTCTGATCATCCTGCATAGAAATTGGATTCCATTTTTTGGGCAGGGGCTGTACGGAGGGCCGTACAAAGATATTTAGGGGATATGGGCCCCACATGCGCATGCGATCCGGTAATAGGCATGCACATGTGCATGCCTGTCCACTGGATATACACACATGCAGGCACAATAGAGGGGATTTAAGGTGTGCGCTAAGGGCGCGCCTGTGGGTTGAACATGCGTGCATAAGTGTGCGTCTGTAGGTTAAATAGGTGCGCATCTGTGCGCATCTGTATGGTGAACAGGTGCACTTGGGAGCACGCCTGTGAAGAAAATAGGTGCACACTGATATGCACTTGTGTAGTGAATAGGTACTCACACATGCCCACCTGTGTAGTGAACAGGCGCGCATGTGTGCGCGCCTGTGGGTAACAAAACCGCGCCTAGGAGGCAAGGTTGAGGTGTGTAAAAATGAGTCCTTTTGATGCTGTTGATGGTTTCTTGAGCTGATATAGGACTCTGTGTTGTGTCTGCAGGTGGATGGTGGTGACGATGCCAGTGGGTTAGCGAGAGCGAGACGCCGTGGCCATTGAGGGGCCAGGTGTGCGTGTGACTTTGGCGGCCTCTGGGCTGCTAAAGTTCTTTGAGTGCTCGTTGATATGGTCACATGAGTATCTCCTATAGTTCCTAATCCATATGTGGAGTCCGGAGCTGCACTGCTTCCTCGTGCGAGGAGAGCAGATCCCCTTCACTACGGTGGAGGACGTATATTTCTTGACTGGGCTTCCCTTTCGGGGAACGCCCCTACCGGTGGAGCCAGTGCTGCCTAGGGATACGCAGCTTGCGAATATTGGCCGGAGATATTGTTTGGGTCAGAAATTTATGTCCGAGACGGTTGTGAGCATTGCTTCTATAGATTCCCTGGTGCATCGCTGTATAAGAACGATGATTGTGAGAGTATATGGGTCACTGGCGACCCAACGGATCAGTGGTGGCTAGCTTCTGGTGCTAGAGAGAGTGTTCGCTGGCGAGTGGTTTGCTTGGGGGATTACGCTACATGCGAGGATGGTGGGGCAGTTGGACCACTGTCGGTCTATGGATACGGGGGAGTTTGCCTTCGGGTCCATCCTAGTGGCCTGGTTTCTAGAGAGGGTGCCGATGTTGCGCCCGAGGATTCTATTTGGTGCGCCTGGGGCGCGAGGGCCGCGGTTGAGGCAGTGGTCGACTGTGTTGCTTCGCCATGGTGGTGGTGAAGGTGGACACTTCTTTTCTGCAGAGGTGGCGCAGGTATGGTGGCAGATGCCGCAGGTGATTTTATGTTACCCCTATGTTGGGGTGGACTTCCGGGATGATCTGGACATGGTGTTACCTCCAGGGGAGGTTTTTGATCATCGAGGTATGTGTGGTATTTATGTGTATGTGTTTTCTATTTGGTGTTTGAGATAGAAGGCCATATGTATATGATATAGATGTTGATACTATATTTTTTTTTGTGCATGTGCAAATATGGCACCTCGCGGGTGCAAGGTGGAGTTGCAGAGAGTGTCGGAGAGACCGTCGTGGGGAGAGAGACATCGGTGTGATGATGCCACGGTGCGACCAGCTGAGCCTGAGAGGGCAGCGAGGAGGTGCCAGTTTGATGACCCTGGTGTTGGGCCATCACATACTCCTTCGACGATGGCCGAAGATGATTTTGAGCACATACACCGTCGTCTGGAGACGGTATTACAGGATATGCCAGAGGGCCTATGGTCGCGCATCCAGGATGAGACTTTCTTGGAGCAGTGTGTGGGGGTGTCGTTGTCATGGCGGGCCATAGTACAACAGACAACAGTGGTTGTGGCGCTGATGACCGGTCGACTATTGCCAGGGCAGGAGGGGCCGGCAGGGGGTGGACCACCACCTCCTGGGGCAGGAGGTGGTGGGCCGCCACCACCTAAGGGAGGAGCGGGCAGTGGTGCACTAAAGTCACCGTGAGTGGTTCTCTGAGGCATTTGATGTATATATATATATTTTGTATAGGTTGGTGAGGCCATTTTGTACTGAGGTGCTGCATTGGCCTGCAGATACTTGTATTTTTTGTATGTAAACCTTCAGATGGCACTATGGACCGTTATATATACATGAGTATACATTTTTGAGATCTATGTGGTGTTTACATGTTTTTGGTTAATGTTTTGATGATGTCTATTCTATATATATGCTGTGAGAGGGTTTTGATATGTTTATGTATGTGTAGAGGTAGCTTGATGTGATATATGCTAGTCTAACATAATATTAGCTAGGTTATTTGTAATTTGATTCAATTGTCTTGGAATATGTGTAAATGTAATGGAATCAAAATGTCGAGATAAAAGCTTAACCTGCAGGTATTTGCGAAAGAGGCAAGGATCACAGATGTGGTACACATTGTTGACCTGGAGTACGACTAGTTGAGAGTCGAGAAAGACGCTAAGGTGACGAATACGATGATGTTGAGCATCGACCAGGAGGCCAATGACGGCGGTGTATTCATCTTGGTTGTTGGTTGCTGACCCCAAACATATGCCGCTTGAATGGGGTATTTCATGTGAAGGGGTGTAGAGAGCCCAAGCAGTCAAAGCGAGATTTTGCGTCCAACGGCTGGCGCCGTTGGCATAACCGATGTGGTAGGTTGGTGGAGGAAGCATCTGTCAATAGCACAAAGGATAGTTTAGACGTGAGGGAAGGAGAAAAAGATTAAAAACGCTAGAAAATAAATAACCTAAAGTAGAATGACTATGTTTAAGCGTAAAATTTCTTTAAGTATAACCTGTTGACGGGTTCTTTGAGAGAGAGGCCTTTGGGAGAGGTCAGGATATATGCTCCTTTGGTGAGGCAATGTTGAATGATGTATGTGCCATGCCAGAGTAACTCAAATTTTCCATGGCCAAAGGTATCATGAGCGATATCGTAGGCCAAGACAAGGTCACCTTCGCAAAATGAGCGAAGGTTGACATGGCGATCAAAGGTAGCCTTGGATCATTTTTTAGCTGCCTCGTTGTTCTGTAAGGAAGATCGGCGATCTTCATCTAGAGACTCCAAGTTCAGCAAGCGCTGCTCCATTGGAGCAGTGTCGGGTAATAGCTCAATTGCGGTGCATAAGGTGGGAATTTCACACTCGATGAGGAGAGTGGCCTCAACCCCATGGACTAAATGAAATGGTGTGAAACTAGGAATGGTTTTCACAGCCGTTCGGTAAGCCCATAGCATAGAAAATAACATATGATGCCAATTGGTTTTATGTTTATTAACCGTGCGCTGTAATATGGTCTTGAGGACTTTGTTAATGGCTTCAACCTATCCATTAGACTGAGGGTAATATGGTGAATCAAACTCGTGAGAGAAGCCTAACTGAGATGAGAGTTTGAAGAAGATCTCATTCTCGAAGTGTTTTCCATGATCGGAAACGAGTTGGAGGGGTACTCCAAAATGGGATATGACTTGGTTAAAGAAGAAACGTGCTGTAGTGTCAGCGGTGTTGTTGAAAGTGGGCATAGCTTCGGCCCATTTGGTGAAGTAATCAACGACGACAATGATGTATTTGTGACCATTGCTGGAGGGGGGATTACAAGTCATGAAGTCGATGCCCCATTTACAAAAAGGGTCGACAGTAATGACAGGGTGAAGAAGAGAGGGGGGAGAACGGGCTTTGTTGGCGTAGAGCTAACATTGCTCACATCGTTTCATGGCATGAATGCAATCATGAAACAAGGTAGGCCAAAAGTAATCGGCTCGGATAATCTTTTGAGCAGTGGATATACCCGAAATATGGCCCCCACATGCACCACTGTGGCAGTCGTTTAAGACTCTATTGGCCTCGTCAATAGTCAGGCATCGACCAAGAATGGTGTCGATGCCCCACCGGTAGAGGATGTCTCCGATGAGAAGGTAGCAGGGGGCCTGATGGCGAATACGTCGACGATCATCTCGTGAAAGGTGGTTACCGAAATTTTGAGTTCGGAGGTAGACAAGGAGGTCGCTGTACCAAGGATCATCTGAAGTGATGTAAAAGAGATGTTCGTCGGGAAATTCAGTGTTGACAGGGGCACTGGTGGTGTCAGAGGGGAGGTCTGTGACAAGTTCGGTGAGAACGAGGGCCTTCTTACTCTTAGGTGTTGAGAACTCGAGGTCGTATTCCTGAAGGATAATGATCCATCGAGCAAATTTTTCGTTAACTTTCTGACGGTTGAGTAAGTACTGCATAGGGTTGGAATTTGCAACGACCTTTGTGGTGCGAAGTAGAATGTAATGGCGCAGTTTTTGGACTACGAGGACAACTGCAAGAGAAAGTTTCTCTTCGTGTTTATACTTCAAGGGTGGCCCTGAGAGGTTTTTACTAACGTAATAAATGACATGTTCATGATTGTCATCACCTAGTTGGACGAGGACACCGGCTACTGATACAGATGATGCTGATACATAGAGGGTATAGTCACGATTATAGTCAGGTGCACTAATTAAAGGTGCATTTGAAAGCGTTGCTTTAAGATCGTCAAATGACTGTTGGGCGTGGTCGTCCCAGTGAAAGGGGATGTCATGACATAGTAAGTGAAGGAAACCGTGTGCGTGTATGATGTAATCTGGGACAAAGCATCTAAGAAAGTTAGCTTTGCCCTGTAGACTCTGTTATCGCCCCATAAGTTATGGGAATCAACTGGTGACTAGGATATTATCTGTCTCTAGTATTTTTGTTGACAAATGATTTTTCATTCTGCAAATAATTTGAAAAGAAAAAGAAAAAAGAAAAAGAAAAGAAAAAGAAAAAGGAAAAAAAAAAAGAAAAAAAAGAAAAAGAGGGCATAAAAGAATTGAAATAAAAGCCCCATGCAATAATAGTAACTTGGCCATACCTTTCAAGCATGGCCAAGTTATTTTTAAATTTAATGTTGATAGGGTAGTGAATGCTTTGGCTAAACAGTTCAATCTTAGCCAAAGTGTCTAGGTTAGATTAGTGAATAAATCTGGCCAGACTGTCTAATCCTGGTCAGATAGCCCTAGGGTAGAGTAATTTCTTAACCCAACGGTTTAATCTGGGTTAACTGTCATAGGAAGGTAGGTTATCTTGTAGGTTAGTTGCTTCATTGTTTCACTCCAATAAAACCAACTCGATGTAAAGGTTGCACCATGTCTCAAAAGCCTAAAAGATAGTTGGTCAAACCCCCTTGGTGATGTCTATTTGAAAGGTATGAGAAAAACCCATAAAATGCTTTTATCCTAAGTTCTCTCAGCACATGTGTTCCCCACTTCTGATTTATACCTCCTGCACATATCAACGGTCCTGATCGTGACGCTTAGATCTACAGTGTACAGAGCATTCCAGACCCCCCTGACCATTCTTCTTTTAACCTGGGGGGGTCCGAAATCGGAAATAAGACTTGCGCACATCTGGACGACCCAGAAATGAGCGCTTAAATCTATGATCCGGATTTGATTTCGGAGCCCCCCGTCTATTCTTCCTTTAACGGAGGGGGGGGTCTGAAATGAATGATAAACGATGCGCTAAGATCTGCAGCCAGGAAGAGGGCACGTAGATCAACGACCTTAATTGGATTTCAGACCCCCCTGATGATCTGCTTTTAACTGAGGGGGGGGGGGTCCGGAATGGTTTTTCCCTCTGGCGAGCCCTTTGTCACACGTGGCATCAACCTATTGGTCCCGAAGTCCCATCACCATATGTTATCTGACAGCTCCCGTCACTCATAAACGCCATCTTCCACTTGTTCCACTTGCTCCCGAGTTATGTCACATCCACATAACTGATGTCAGTTCCCTACCCTTTTTCACTCATGACCAACCCCTTATAGCAACTTTCACCTCCAATCCCTAGCAGCCACATCACCTGTCCATATGTTTTGGGCCATCGTCACCTGCCATCTCACCCCCAAGTGGCCCGTTGTCCATTTAATACTATATAACATACTCGTTATCCTGCTGATCTGTCTCCCGTGTCCAACCGACCCTAGTTTTGAATAAAATTACCGTTCTCCCCATTTTCGTTGTTCACTCGTCGCACCAGAAAATCTCATAGCCAGCCCCTCCGTTACATCCTGTCGCCTTCATCCATAGTCATTCTACCCCACTAACTTCGTGTTTATTGCAGGTACTATTGCAGAGATGGCACCAAAGCCAAGACAAGCAGAAGGAGAGGAGAATCCTTTTCTCCCGCCTCCTGTCGACCTGGAAAAAATCCCATTGGTCGACAAAGATAGATTGATCGCTGATACCAAGTGTGATTTCGATTTTTCAGACCTCCATTCATGGCTCCGGGAGGTTTTCCTAGAACAAAGCGATGAAATTGGACTCTGGGAGTCCAATTTTCCCCTTTACCTCTTTCCCCAGATCCATCATTTTCCCGAGTTTGCACTTAAATGCCAAGTTCACTATATTCCTGAACAAAGAGCCGTCATATCCTCTTCCAGAGACACCTTGTTCCTCATCACTCCCGAAGACATAGACCAGATGATGCAAATTCCCCGTGTCGAATCTGCTTCCCCTTTCGACCTAGAAATCCTTACTGAGTTATACCAGAAGATGAATTTTCCCCAGAGAGCTCAAATTTTCGAACTTTTCCTTCCCACCTCCGCTCAATTCCCTTCCACAAATCCCCCTTACCCATCATCCATGTTCTCCACCAAGGGAAACCAGGTCATTTCCTCCCTTTGTGCTCTGTTAGGTTACTATTTCGACCAGTGGGTAGATGAGCCCATTCTGGGTTTTCTATCCATTTTCTCCAATGATGAAAAACCCACAACGCAGTTTGATTACAACACCTTCTTGGCTGACAATATTCACGAACAGTTCGTGAATTTTGGCAGGGAAGGAATGTTCAGATATTCGTCTATACTGGCATACATGTTTGTCTACTTTCAAGAAGATAAATTTAGTTTTTCCATGCAGAAGATGGACGCAGATGGAAGGCCTCAGCCAGTCACAGCATGGACCTCTTTACGGAAGCATAACTCTACAGAGTATAGCTTCAAAGCATTCATTGACCTGTTTTACCACCCTGTGGTAAGCATGTTGAGCGGCAGGCCCGAGCCTCGAATAAATGACGAAGTCCAGAGAATTATGTATCTCTCGGACAACACCAAGACCGAAGATTGGTACCTATATCAAAACCATACCGAGATCAGAGTATTCGGGTGCAAGTTGGCACCTTACAAGCTACCTAAGTATGTGTCGGTAATACTTTTTGCTCTAGAATACATAAGACAAATCATGAATTTAGATGATATCCATTTTGTGTCTTTGAAGAAAAAGCAACAGCTTCGGATCAAGGGGCAGATTCACTCCTTCATATGCAACAGTCGAGGCGCCAGAGAAGAAGCTGACTGGATGCTGAGAGAGATGAAGTTTTTCTTAAGCTTCCCATGACACTATGATCCATACGGGATCATCTCATAAATGCGGGTGAAGAACAAGAATATCTCGTATGTTCACGAAGCTAAGCCCAAGATTGAGAAATTCGCTAATCAGACGGTGTGGGTGCCTGACACCTTGATTGAAGTGGAACAACAGGTTCCCTCTACCACTATTCCACCAACTTCCACACCATAAGTACCTAAGGAAAAAAGACCTCGACAAGAATCATCTCCGCCTTTCACAGAGGTGTTGTCTGAAGAGTTCTAGTTACATACTAAGAGGCCTAAGACAACCACAGTTCCCAGCCCTATTGGGGAGAAAGAGGTCCTGCCTACCACAGTGACTAAGTCTGTCATTCCACCCTTCAGGTCAAGCCTGCATAAGGAAATCACCCCAGTTGTGCCAAAAAAATTCACAGACTCCCCACTGGACACTCAGCCAGGCAAGACTGGGCCCAAGTTGAGTATTTTCGAGAAGTACGAGCTGATTAAGAAAAATAATCAGACTCTTACCACCATCACCTATGCTCAGTTTTGAAAGCAGACGTCAACTGCACAACACAGGCTGTTGTCTGCATTTGACACAGAAAAGGGCAGGATGCACATGGCCTTCCTCCAGGCGCAGGTACTAGGACCCAAGGTAATTACAGACTACAAGAGGGCCACCTTCGAGTTCCAAACGAAGGACGTGCACCCAGTAGGTCAGATGGATTTGCACAAACAGACAGGAGAGATGGTATTCCATACGTTGGCACATGCTTCATCTTCTACAGAAAAATTACAGGTATCATTGAACAATGCTCAGATGCAGCTCAAGTTGGAGAAGATTTCATCCTTCACAAAGGATAACAGAATTAAAAATTTGGAGGAGTTGGTCCTCAAGATCGGCTATGATCCCTCGAACGTCAAAGCTGCAGAAGAGATGATAAAGAAGAAGAATGCAGATATCGCCTCCTTAAGGAAACAACTGAAGCTCCCTCCTACAGAAGACTCGCAGGCAAACAAGATAACAGAGAAAGAAGGTGAGAAAGATGAAATGCTCAAACTGATTATGGAGCAGAATGCACAGCTCAAAGAAATGGAAGCAAAGATGGAGAGATTATTAAAAGAGAAGGAACAGATGAAGCCAATGGAATTCATTCCATTGAGTGCCATTCCGATTTCAGGAGCAAGCACAACAACAGTGACATCAATCCCATCTGCAACACCAGTGACACCACAAGAGGGGACAACTGAACTCGCTAAATCCATGGAAAAGATGAACTTGCAAGAGACAGAAATCAACAGGCTTAAGAAGGAAGTTGAGAACCTCTAGGAACTCAAAGCTTCTTTTCAGACCAGTCTCTCCAAAGAAAAGCAGGTAACTGAGCATCTCAAGAAGGAACTACAACAGCTCCAAAAGCAAACAGTAGCAGGGAAGACTTTGGTTGAGGTCAAAGAGAATGTATGGATAGACATCACAAAGTCCATAAATGAGATATGGCCCATGATCCAAATTATGTTTGAACAGAATGAGTTGGTCCAGAGGAGCAAACAGGACATTGAAAATATCAGAGTAGAATTAGGAGATAGACCAACTCAGGCAAATGAGATCATCAAATTCCTAAATTCTAAGACCAGAGAAGAGCTAGAAGAGTTGAAGATTGAGGACAGAACATAGACCATCCTTGAGGTCAAAAGAGTTTTGACCAAGAGGGGATTAATGCTTCAACTAGAAGAAAAGGTTCAGACCATGGACCTAGGGGTACATAAATTCTTCAACAAGATCGAGGCTCTCTAGAAGAAAGGTCTCTCCGGTCTGAAGGTTATTAATGATAAACTAATGAGACTCCCAGATTACAAAAAGAGACTATCTGAAGTGTCTAAGAACAGTTCAAAGTTTGCTGGCATATAAGGGAGCATCACTAGAAAATCATTCATGGATGCTCTTCAGTTGGACATCAACATCCAACACGAGATTCGATACATATTCCTCACTAAGCCCACTTTCACCAAATATACGGAAATGTATGAAGTGTATCGGAGATTACTAAAATTCATTGTTCCTAGTCATCTCAGATGGGAGGAACTCTGCAATCTACTCGATTATCAGATGAGCTATCTAGGTCCAGTCACCTATCCAGTTAGATGAGGTCGTGCAAAAGCTTCATCAACGGTCTACCTAGAATTTCCGCATGCAATTGCACCAAGCCATCAAGAAGTTTGATTAGTTAAATTAGTTAGGCTAAAAATAGAATAAGCACGTCCTGATCAGTTATGACAGGAACGTTTGTAATTTGAATTATAAATACTTCACCTTTCGAAGTATTGGGGGTTGTTGATCTTTACACCCTGACGCTATCAGACTGTAACAATTTTTAAAGAGATCTACCATTAATAAAAAAGAGACACTTTTATAGGATTCTTGTGTGTATTCACTGGTGAAGTTTATTCTCTAAGTTGAATGTTTTTCTTTCTTTGTGATCATATTGTTTTCTGAAACTAATCTTTAAGAGTAACGTATGTTGCAGGATTTATCTTGGATACCCTATTTCCGAATTTAAATATTTTAATGTTTATCTTCTGATGTTTTCAATTAAGGAATTCTTAACTGCTTCTTAGTTGAATTTATCTTTCTCATCTTTTCTTCTGTCCATCATTTAAGCTACTAAAAGATCCAGTGATTATATTATCTCACCCTGTGAAAGTCTTCTTTATCGTTTCTGGTTGTATTTCATGTTCAATTAACACGGACCCCATAGCCCGATGGATGTGTAGACTGTCTCAACCAATTCAAAAACACTTCGACAACAAAACCTACCTTTTCTTTACCTAGCCTAACATATAAAATTATAAACAAAGCTAAATCATATAGAGAGATCCCTCTCTGAAGCTGGAAGGGCTAGATCCCAGCTTTAAAAGTGGTTGGATAAAGTTACCTTTG
>SNQJ01S0154625.1:5775-22571 GCA_010110895.2 Picea sitchensis
TCTCTCTATTTATGTTTTACTAAGATCGCATAGAGCGCACGACAAAGACCATACGTAGATAGGAAAAACATTTCCTCTCTATTTTTTTATTTTTCGATATAGCACAAAGCATAGGGAAACGAGCATATGCAGATCGAGAAGAGTATCAACCCGGAAATAAAAAAAACAAAAAATGAAATAAAATTGAAATATTATCTCTTTAAAAAATTGAAAAGGGCGTATTCGGTATTTATACCTCTAGATCTGACTGAAATGGTCGTATCTTGGGAAAACGAAAACCTTTTCAAGTGAAATGAAAAGCATTACTGAAATAAAAGAGAACTTTGAATGCAATGGAACAAGCCTCTCAACCAAAAAAATTATGAAAATGGCATAAACTAGAGATGCAACAACACAGCTTCAAGATCTCGATCTACAATGGGAGAGGGTCTTCAAATGCACTTTGATACCATGTTCGACAACACAGGTATTCCAACAAAGGACAAAAACCTTCAATAACCATTCACACAACTAGATCAAATATCAACACACTGATGTTTTGACATGGTAAAACTCCTATGGGCATCCATGGCCCCAACCAACGTGGCCATTTGGAGCAATGTATTAATACAAAATAAAACATTACAAAGATATTTATAAGAGAGTTTATCACAATCGATAAATGACAAATGACTCTCCATGATCTTTAGATAGATATCATGGACCAATAAGGTGTTAAGCTACAGATCAATGTAGCCATTAATATCGAGGAGAATATGATCCATTGGATCACTCTATGCCGAGAACATATCATGTCCATCAGATTACCTAACTATAAATGCATACTAATGCATACTAAAGAAACACACTTTTACCTAACAACACATAAGACCAAGTTGATCTTAACTAACTCCTAAGTGTCTAAGTATCCTAATAGTGAAAGCCTAGGGATGACTATTAATGGTTGTTTATTGAAACACTTTTTTGTTTATTAAATAGAAAATGATTCAACAATGTACATAATGTATAAATTGTTTAATTTTTCATGTTGCTTTGAAACCCTCGATTCCTTTTAAAAAAACAACAAAATACTTTGTTAAAATGATTTGTATTTAAAGGGAAAATTTGAGGGATGTTTAAACATATTCTTTACCAAAATTTCGTTTGGTTCGGACCTTTTTATGACACCAATGTAAAAACATAAACTTATAGATTTTAATTGTTCAAACGAGCCTAAAAAATCATATGTACCTGGAAAAAATTAAAGGGTTTCAAGAGCCAATACAAGGTTTCAATATGTGTTTTTCCAAAGGAAATATTAATTAGGACATTATTCTTTGAACTTGATCAGGATTTTTTCACAAGAAGGTATTTATCCCAAATATACTCCTAATAGAATTTCTAGCTTCCCCTTAGTATAACAAGGAAAAGGAAACATCGTGAATAAAATTTGGGAAATCCAAACATGTCCACCAGTGTTATGGATGCCCACTATAAGTGGAACAAGGTTTGTGATGCAGGGATGAATCCATTAGGGTTATAGACGCTCATTGGAAATGGAGAAACATAAGAAAGAAGTCTCCTAGTTCAAAAGTTATTTAAATTTAAAACCCAAAATTTTAATTTCCTTTGGAAAAACACATGTCGAAATTTTTGGTTATGAAATCCTATAAAAATAGGGTCGTGATGATTCCTTGAGTTTGTGGAATAAGTATATATCTAAATTGAAAGAAAATAGCTTACATTGTGAAATAAGGTTATTAAAACTGAGCAAATGCGACAAATCTATTCAAAGGAGATATTAAATGTTCAGAATACTTAAACCTTTTAAAATTTTCAAAAATCAAAAGATTTTTACTTATTTTGAGATTTTATCAAGTTTTTCTTCAATAGATATCCATAAATAAAACTTATGTAAACCAAAAATGGATAGTTGTACAAATATAGGTTTATTTTATATCATAAGTGTAAATACATTGTACATATACATCTTCAAAAAATTTCAAAATATAGAAAGGACACCCTTTCTTAATCTTCGTCGATAGGATCTTCTACATTGAAGGAAGGGCTAGGAGAAGTAGAAGGGCCTGAAGGATTAAAAAACTATTGAAATCAAGCTAACAACAATGACATCTCATAATATGAATGTGCTTCTTAATCTCGGAAATATCCTCCATGATCTTGTCAAGTCTGAATTCAAGCATGATCTAAAAGTATGTTGTCGGCCCCAAAGTAGAACTTCCTTGTTCTTCCTGGTAATTTCCTTTCTTATCATTTCCCATGCCCAAATGCATGCAACATTTGTGATTTGCGAGAAGCCCCTACCAACAATACTTGCATATTTTGAGCCTAGGATCTAGTGTGTTGTAAGTTCCATGAGAAGGGACAGATGGAAAAGAAGGAGAGACGGTTTTTCTAAATTTTTTCTCTTCAAATGAAACATCAATTGAAGTTTGAACCTCAACCCCCATAATATCTTCCTTCTTATCAGCTGAATCGTTCTCTTTTCCTTTCTCTGAACCCATTTTCCCTATGAACCATGTATAATCATGAGGACTAACAAATATTTTACTACGGAAATTTAAACTCAAGAAAGGTGATTAGAACTAATGCGAAGTATACCTCCCTGATTATTCTATTTATAGAAATTTTCATATCAAAGAAGGCATAATTGTGAATAATTTCAAAATATTTGAAGTACATTTTTCTTCAGCTAATTAATCACCAAAATACTTCACATTATATCATGTTATTAATTGAACAACAATAACTAAATCTTAGATGGAAAAAAATGATTGATTGATAACCTACGTGTTAACTATTATGTGTGTTAAAATCTTTTCACAAATTTAATTGAATGACGGCTAATTTGACCCCTAGCCCAACAAAAAAAGCACTAAATCTATGGTCCTTAATGCCTCACAAGGAAGCATTATCCCCATTCATAGCCAAATTTTGTAACTAAGCACAATTATTTAAATATTTATACTACTAAATGATAACCCCCCCCCCAAATTTTCCTTAATAGCTTAATTTTTTTTTCCTTAAGTGTAAAATTTTCTTAGGTTAGAGATAAGCTAGATTAACTTAGGTTTAAAAGATGTTTTAAATGTAAATATATCAGGACTGGTTTAAATTAAATATAAAAATTAACATAATCAACCCCCAGATATGACGGTTGTGAAAAGACAAGGATCAATGAGTTAGATTGATTTCGAGGGATCAAGGTGCACGACATATAATATAATGTAAACTGCCAATCCACCGAACCATTGGGAAGACATGTGACTTAGAAACACTTAATTGGGACTTTATTCAATTTTATAAAACCACCTACCCCAAGCTCGAAACTGCCTTGGTATCATAAAACCACCATCATACTATTTTTCAGTTGGGAGTATTTAAAACATGTCAGCCACACAATCATTGAAATCCAACCACCAATTGAAACATAATATGACATTTAATAAAAATTTAACTAGATTAGTAATAATCCGTCACCTCACATTTATTGTTAAAATTCATTTGAGCGTAGGATACAAGATCCTGAGTTTTTGAAGTTGCTTCTATAATCTGCAAAACAAGATACATTTTTTTTCGAGTGGAGTGGAACCCACACAGACAGGAAAGTTAAGAAGACAACTCAGCTTTTAAAATTGTCTTAAATTTCTTCTGAAAAGAGGTTTATCCTAAATTTATTTAAAACATAGCTCAAACCCTTAAATGACCCCTATAAGGAAATTTGCTACCTCTCAACAACCAACAACAAAAAAAAACTCGGTTTTCAAACATCTCACAAATAAACACTTTGATGTCTTTGAAATCAAAATAAAGGTAAAATTTGTCGAGAAGCTCAAAACTACAACATTCACCAATTTTAGCAACAATAGTGAACATTTACCTACATGGAACTCTGGTTTAGCCAACGAAATTGTCTCTACTACTTTCCACTTTCTAGAATTGGTGCTTATGTGTGCTCAAAACTATGATTCAACATAAAGGGTTATCATGGATAAAAAAAAAAAAAAAAAAACAATTTTCTAAGTTTCAGAAAATGTTATTGTAGAAATTTTATCACTATCTGAAAACAAAGAAAAAATAGATGAAGATTCCCTTTCCCTAGAGTTTAGTTCACTTCCAATATAAAAAAAAAGGCTTATTTTCATAACAGATTTGATAATTACACCAAATGGACTTGAATTAAGTCTTCCTTTAAAATCGTCATGATTTAAAAATTCATTTAAAGAGGTTATAACTATGATCTGTTTAGTCCTTGGATATAACAATGACACTCTGATGGATGATGCTATCTTAGGTTTTCCGTTGAATCTTTCCAAAGGAACCAAATTTAATTATGCAAAATTCCTTTCTAATACTATTCATGAAGAATTAACATTCTTTAAAGATTGGAAAAGTTTTAGGTATCAATCATACTCATTTTATCCACTGATGCATAAACAATCTTCTCATTTTGAATCTTTAAACGTGAAGAAAGTAGATCAAAAAAGAAACGGCATTCATGTTATTGAATGAAATAATTTTGTGAAGAATAATGGTAAAAAACAAGGTTATAAGTATTTTGTTGATCGGGTTATGGCCATTGTTTACATTTAAATTCATAATGAGCCCCCTCCAAGGACATTATCTAAATGTAGAAATGCTTTACAACTGAGACAACAAGTGAAGGTTGGAGACTTGTATATTTCTGAAAACTATACAATAATAAGGGTGTATGGGTTTGAATCATGACCTTACTGGTTACTCGTTTTTCTTAATCAGAATTTTTTCACAGTAAATGATAAGGCAAAGGTTAAGCTCAAATTATCATCATTTTTTTTCAAATTTTAAAAAGACTCTTCTTCAATTTCTAGCTGAAGTTTTCTTTTTCATAGTAAAAGATAAGTCAACTTTAGGAATTATAGAAATAACAATGAAAAAATTTAGTTTTGAGCAAGATGATCCTTGGCAATATGATCCTTTAAATGTGATTTCTAATTTGAAACATGAAATCAGTATTGAATATTATGTGCATCACTTAGATGTAGCAAAAGTAAGATTGGAAAAAGAAAATCATGGATAGAAGTTTGGTAGTTTCTCTAGTACTAGAGCATAGGTACACCAAAGAAGGAGGACACTCAAAATGGACCTGTCAAGACACTTTTCCATCTTCTTCAGTTATCAATATTGAATATGATCAATCTAACAAAGTAGTTGATTTCATAATGGATATGTAACATCCACAATTTTAATCCCTATGAAATAGAGTGTCTTATGTAAATATGACTTAGGATGGCGAGTCGGTATGTTTAGAGGTCAAGGTGCATAGAAATTTAATACTTTGAATATAGTGATAAAACACATCATTGGTTGTAAGATGGATAAGGACAAGAGTTATAGGGGGATATGATTCTACAGGAGAGGAGGATAAAGGGGCTAAGTATTTTATTATTATTTTATACACCCATCTTGGTTTTAGTTGGGAAAAGTGGTTACATGAGCTTCTTGGGGAGGCTATGTGGTTCATTATTGCATGTATTTATAGAAACCCTTCTTTCATTTGTTTGGGGTTTCATTCATTGTTTCCCATAATTTGGTTCATCATTTCCTCATTCACTCTTTCTCATTCGTGTGTTTGGTATGGCATGGAAACGAATGGATGGAGGTAGAGAGCCATTGCTTGATGACTGTAAGTAATTGTTGATTATTCTAGGAAAGAATGGATTCATGTGTGCATGAGATTGATGGAAGATGTGAAATAATTTTCCATAGTTGATAATCCTTGGAGTTTCTAGAAATGTGATTCTTGACCAGTGGCACTGGAGCCCTAGAAAAGATTTGGAACTACCTTAGGGACTACATTGTAGAGAAAGGGATTCATCTCTTTGCGTTGTGTAGGATGAAGGGGAAGATAGCTATAAAATTAGGATTTTTGTGTCGTTGGGAAAACTGTGAGATGTTGTTAGATAACTATTTTTTGGATAGTTGGTTTTTATTTATGTCAACCCTTGGATAGTTCGAGATACCCTAGAGTTATGATCAAGATCAGTGGTGAGTTAGTCGTCATTGATGTCAACAAGAGTGGTTGATGTTAACATATGTGATGGGTTTCTTTGGAGAAGTATCCAAAGTGATCGCCTTATGACGTATCTCTCAAAATGGCCCTCATGGGAAGATGATTTGAAGACGTATACAAGAAACCCATAGGTGTGGTCATGAATCCCAAAGTTTTTCTTAGGGTTAAGGACATGAAGGATAGTGTAAATGCAGGTAACACACTCATATATGGATAGTCCTCGTCATTATGTTTCCAACGGTAGGTGGAATCTCTTGTAGTTCCTCACGATTGAGGAGTTATGAGGTCATGAAGTTGGAAGCCCCAAAGATGGGTTAATACGCCCCTATGGAAGCCCCAAAGATTGGTTTAGAAGCCCCTAATTAGTTTCAAGTCATTAATGAAAGGGTAAAGTGGTTGTAACAAGAAAGTTCAAGAAGCCCTAAAGTTAAGGAAACAGATTACTTATAAAAAGTATATATACACCTCAAGAAGTCACTCATAAGTACATTCACACACACATTCTATTGAATATATCTAAGTGAATAAGTGATATGGTTTATCTAGTTATTCGAAAATATGAGGTCAAATCTGAGGTAGCAAGTCTAAGGTTGCAAAGGAAGGTCCAAGGTGAAAGTCTCGTAGTTGCATCAAATGTGAGTATGTGAGTAACCCTAGTTTATGACGTATCTGCAGGTTACAGGTTAGAAGATAATGAATGTACGCGAGTTGTAGTGGAGGAAAGTGCGGATACTATTAAGAACCAAATATCAATATAGCATAGAAAAACCTCCGAAAAAGTACTCAACGCCTTGAAAAAGAGATAATTTCAGATAATAAGCCTCTTCGAGGGGACAACCTCCTTTTACCCCACTTAAATGTTCAAGTACAAGATGATTCAAAATGAAAATGTCTTCAATTTAAATGTTCAAGCAATAAGATGATCTTGAAAATGTCTCCTGGTATATATAGGAGACTAGGAGGTATAATTACAACTAATGGCCTAAAGACGACATAAATAAAATAACATTACTAATATAATATGCCCCAATTAAGGGGTAATGAACCAATATTAGGGCTTAACATGCCCCTCCCCTTGAGACAAGTGTTGTTCGCAATGCTTGACTAACTTTGGATGCTTCTATAGATGAAGATTCCCTTTACATAGAGTTTTGTTCACTTCCAGTATAAAAAAAGGCTTATTTTTGTAACAGATTTGATAATTACACCAAATGGACTTGAATTAAGTCTTCCTTTAGAATCGTCATTATTTAAAAATTCAGTTAAAAAGGTTATAACTATGATCTGTTTAGTCCTTGGATATAACAGTGACACTCCGATGGATGCTACTATATTAGATTTTCCATTGAATCTTTCCAAAGGAACCAAATTTAATTATGCAAAATTCCTTTCTGATACTATTCATGAACAATTAACATTCTTTGAAGATTGGAAAAGTTTTAGGTATCAATCATATTCAGTTTATCTACTGATGCATCAACAACCTTCTCATTTTGAATCTTTAAACTTGAAGAAAGCAGATCAACAAAGAAATGGTGTTCATGTTATTGGATGAAATAATTTTGTGAAGAACCATGGTCAAAAGAAAGATTATAACTACTTTATTGATTAGGTTATGGCCATTGTTTACATTTTAATTCATAATGAGACCCCTCCAAGGATATTCTCTAAATGTAGAAATGATTTACAACTGAGACAACAAGTGAAGGTTGGAGACTTGTATATTTCTGAAAATTATATAGTAATAAGGGTGTATGGGTTTGAATCATGACCTTACTAGTTACTCGTTTTTCTTACTCAGAATTTTTGCACTAGAAATGATAAGGAAAAGGTTAAGCTCAAATTATCATAATTTTTATTCAAATTCTAAAAAGACTCTTCTTTAATTCCTAGCTAAAGTTTTATTTTTCATAGTAAAAGATAAGTCATCTTTAGGAATTATAGAAATAACAATGAAAAAATTCAATTTTGAGCAAGATGATCCCTGGGAATATGATCCTTTCCATGTGATTTCTAATTTGAAACATGAAATTAGTATTCAATATTATGTTCATCACTTAGATGTGGCAAAAGAAACATTGGCAAAAAACAAATTATGGATAGAATTTTAGTGGTTTCTCCAATACCAGAGCATAGGTACACCAAAGAAGAAGGACACTCAAAACGGACCTGTCAAAGACACTTTTCCATCTTCTTCAGTTATCAAGCTAACAAAGTAGGTTATTTCATAATGGAGATGTAAAATCCACGGTTTTAATCCCTATGAAATAGAATGTCTTATGTAAATATGACTTAGGATGGCAAGTCGGTATGTTGAGAGGTCAAGGTTCCTAGAAATTTAATACTTTGAATATATTAATAAAATACATCGTTGGTTGTAAGACGGACAAGGACAAGAGTTATAGGGAGATATGATTCCACAAGAGAGGAGGATAAAGGCGCTAAGTATTTTATTATTATTTTATTCACCCATCTTGGTTTTAGTTGGGAAAAGTGGTTACATGAGCTTCTTGGGAGGCCATGTGGTTCATTATTGCATGTATTTAAAAAAAAAAAACCTATCTTGGTTGTTTGGGGGTTCATTCATTGTTTCCCTTCATTTGGTTCATCATTTCCTCATTCAATATTTCTCATCCATGTGTTTGGTATGTCATGGAAACGAATGGTTGGAGGTAGAGAGCCGTTGCTTGATGGTTGTAAGTAATTGTTGATTATTCTAGGAAAGAATGGATTCGTGTGTGCATGAGATTGATGGCATATGTGAAATAATTTTCCACAGTTGAGAATCCTTGGAGTTTCCAGTAATGTGATTCCTAAACAATGGCACTGGAGCCCTAGAAAATATTTGGAACTACCTTAGGGACTACATTGTAGAGAAAGGGATTCATCCCTTTGAGTTGTGTAGGATGAAGGGGAAGAGCGATAGAAAATTAGGATTTTTGTGTGGTTGGGAAAAATGTGAGATGTTGTTAGCTAACTGTTTGTTGGACAATTGGTTTTCATTTATGTCAACCATTGGATTGTTCGAGATACCCCAAAGTTGTGATCAAGATTGATGGTGAGTTAGTCGTCATTGATGTCAACAAGAGTGGTTGATGTCAAAAGATGTGATGGATTTATTTGGAGAAGTATCCAAAGTGGTCCACTTATGGCGTATCTTTCAACATGGCCCTCATGGGAAGATGATTTGAAGAAGTATACTAGAAAACCATAGGTGTGGTCATGAATCCCAAATTTTTTTTAGGGTTAAGGACATGAAGGACAGTGTAAATGTAGGTAGCACACTCATATATGGATAGTCCTCATCATTTTGTTTCCAACGGTAGGTGCAACATCTCGTATTTCCTCATGATTGAGGAGTTATGAGGTAATGAAGTTGGAAGCCCCAAATATGGGTTAAGAAGCCCCTATGGAAGCCCCAAATATGGGTTCAGAAGCCCCTAATTAGTCTCAAGTCATTAATGAAAGGGTAAAGTGGTTGTAACAAGAAATTTCAAGAAGCCCTAAAGTTAAGGAAATTGGTTACTTATAAAAATTATATATACACCTCACGAATTCACTCATAAGTACATTCACACACACATTCTATTGAATATCTCTAACTGAATAAGTGATATGGTTTATTTTGTTATTGGAAAATCTAAGGTTGCAAAGGAAGGTCCAAGGTGAAAGTCTCATAGTTGCATCAAATGTGAGTAACCCTAGTTTCTGAGGTATCTTTAGGTTACAGGTTAGAAGATAAAAAATGTACACAAGTTGTAGTGGAGGAAAGCACGGATATCCATGGGCAGTAGAGGAGAAATTCGTGGATCTGTGAAAAGGATTGTGAAAGGTTGAGAAGTGATGCTTGTACAAGGTTTTTGATGCCCAGGTTGGTTTACTCATTTTTTATCTGATACAACAAGGTGTCCACGGGATCAAAGGTATGCTTATGTGTTTGTTTTAAGGCTTATGCTTATGTTGTTATGGCACCTTCATAGTGGTGATGATACATGGTTTGGTACACCTTGGTGATGACATGATACGTTGTTAGAAGTACACTCTTGTCTATCTTGATATCTGGTTTGGTATATGTTATGGTTATGGTTTATTATTTAAGACATATCTTTATGATTTTGGTACATGGTTGAGATACACACTTGGTAATGGTAGCACATGTATGAGATACATCTCTTGATGATATAGGTGCTTGGTTGGATGATTAGCATGTTGTTTGAGGTATATGGTTGATGATATGGTGCATGGTTAGAGGCATATGTTGGTGATCTTAGTACATCCTTGAGTACCTTGTTGAGGCAATTCATTGTTATGGTACCTTCTATATTGTATATGGTTGAGGAACATCTCATGGTATATGATTTATGATACATGGTTGATGCACTTGGTATAATACATGGTAGATGTACTTGGTGTGGTACATGATTGATGGTATGGTTTAGGTTTGATGCATGATGTGGTATATGGTTGATACATGGTATGGTACAAGTGTTGGTGCATTGTTGATGCATGGTTTGGTATAGATTTTGGTGCATGGTTGATGCACGATTTGTTGCAGATGTTGATGCATAGTTGATGCATGGATGGTACAGGTTGATATGCATGGTTGGAACAGGTTGATGTACATGGTTGATGAGTGATGTACATGGTTGATGAGTGATGTACATGTTTTATGTGCATGGTTTGGTGATGGTTTTTGTATCCATATGAGTGGATCTAGTTGATGATGATATATCAGTGATAGTGACAGTGACAGTGACAGGTTATAGGTTGATGTGACAGTGATAGTGGCAGTTAGTGTGGTAGTGACAGTTGGTCTAAAGTTATATTTCAGGGTGGCAAGATGAGGAAAAGAAAGGAGGTTGTAGCCTCCTTCTGGTTGGTGTCGGAGAACTCAGGGAGTTGGAGCTTCCTTCATGTTGGGGCCTGAGAATCAGGGGGTTGTAGCCTCCTTCCAGTTGTAGTTGGAGAATTGGGAAGTTGGTGCTTCCAATGAATGTATTCTTGACAATATATAAGAAATCATTCTGTGGTTTTCTTCCATTTGGGTTTCCACATAAATTTTGGTGTACTTTGTATTTGATGTGATGTTTCTTATGTTTATATGTTCATGATGTATTGAATCAAATCATAGAGGATACATTGATGATATATTGTTGATTAAGTAGAAGTTTACATATTGTGTTTAAAAGTGGTATAATTTATCATACTGATTCACCCCCCCCTCTCAGTATTCCAAAAATTGGTATCAGAGCAAGTTCCTTCAGGAAATAATTTAACCACTAGAAGGAAGATCATGCAGTACACTATGTTTGGGATACCACAATTTGATGGTCAGAATGGCCAGAGATTTTAAATGTGGAGTATTAGGATGAAAATATTCTTAGAGGCACAAGGGTATGCTATTTGGAAATTATTTATTACAGGAGACACCGTTACAAAGAAACCGAAGATTGCAGCCAAGAAGGAATTGAAAAGAAACAACAAAATAGCAATGAATTTCATCTGGGAAGGATTATGTGATTCAGTAAGAGAGAAAATTGGAAAATGTTCATTATCTAAAGAACTTTGGGACAAGATACATAATCTCTACTTTTAGAAGTCTCCCATCACAAAGCCGGAGAATGCTAAAGAATATGCAAGAACATAACAATAAGAAATATGCTCATCATGTCAGACAGATTCAAAAGAAGAAAATTGTGAAGAAGGAATAGTAGATATTGAAGAATAATTAATCATTTATTTAGACAAATTGACAAAAGAAAGGAATAAAAACAAGTCTCTTGAGGAACAATTAGTCATAAGAATTCTCAAGAAAGTTCCAAAGAATCCCAACAAGTCATAATGAATCTAAAAGCTCAGTTGGAAGAAGCCAAAAGGATTGAAGAAACTTATAAAAGTCAGATGGAAGAGAAACAATGTTTGGAATCCAAAATAGCAGAAGAAACAAAGGAGGTAAGGAAGAGAGAGAAGATTTTAACAGATCATCTCAAGGAAAGATCATAGGACTTTAACAAACTTGAAGCATAATTTAGTCAAGAAGAAAGAAGACTTGAAAAGGAAATCAACAATTTGAAGATCCAGCTTGAGGAAGCAAAGAGAACATAGAAGTCATAAAGATTCAAATGATGAAGAAAGAGAAAGAGGTTGAGAAGCTTGAAGAATAATTTTTCACATTAAGAGTTAAAATTTTCAAGATCAACAAGATTGTTGAAGAGAGAGAAACATCCACATCATCAGAAAATAAATTTGAAGAGAAGTACTCCAGGATTCCAAAGAGGAAGAATGAAGAAAATGGAAAGATTTATGTAGAAGTACTCAAAGGAAGAAATCATGGTCAAGAAGAGTCAAAGAAAATTAAGTATAATAGAGATACATCTTCAAGAATACCTTCCACATTCAAGCAACAAAGAATCTTCAATCATGATGAAGGGATCAATAGAAGATAAAATCATGATCATCCAAGGAAGAAATTCGGAAGAACTACACCACAAACAAGATCATTCACTCCCAGGTATGTAAATTTATTTTATGGTCATTGTTTTAATTGTTCTAACTTTGGACATCAAGTTGTAGATTGTAGGGATTATAGAATAAATGTTCAAGTAATAAATTCTTATGTGGATCCACATAACATTGAATGTTACAAATGCCACAACTATGGTCACATAGCTTGTGATTGTAGAAGCATGATGGGTACTCCTATGAAAAATAATATTGACGTTAGATATAAGAAAGTTTGGAAAAGAAAACAAGAATAGGTAAAAGAAGAACAAGTGAATGAAGGACACCTAGAAGTCATACTCTCAAGATTAGAAATAGTACAAGATCAAGAAGAATATATAGGAAAAAAGGAAGATGTCAGATACAGGAAGGTTTCGAGAATAAATGGAAAACAAGAAGAACATGTGAATAAAGAACAAGTCCCAGAAATCACAGGATTTTCAATAGTGTGAGAAATAATAGAAGACAAGGTGAATAAACAGTAGACCCAATAAATTGTACTCTCTAAAATTTTAGTGCAAGATCATAATGAATCTGTAGGAAAAAAGGAAGAAGTTAGAGTTTAGAGAGATTATGAGTCTACAGATGAAGAGGAAGATTACTTCGCATTATGGAAGATTCCTCCATTGTTCCGAGCCCTCTAACTTGGAGACTCCCAGTAAACATGAATATCAAACAGGGGGAGTCTATGCAGTATCCAATACAGATAAGAGAACCATCCATCGAGAAGTTGAAGTGTTTGCAAAGATAGATTTAGAGAATTCATGCAGCAGAAAAAGAGAATGACAGATTGATAGATTGAGAAGCAGTGTTCACATGCAGATATTAGATGAATCTCATTGAAAAACTTTCAAGGAAGGGATATAGTCATTACAGGTTGAAGGATGTATTGCAAATCAATGGACATATTTGATTCAATCTGAGTAGGAATATGTGATGCTCAGTTACAATAGAGAATGCTTCATAATAGTACAATGAAAAATGGATCAACATTGTGGACAGTTGAGCAAAAAAGTTATGGACAATTTATGACATATGGACATAGATCGATTTATGAGATCATTGGCAGGTCTAGACAGATATATGACATAGAATATTTAAAATTGGAATAAATGGAATTAGTGGAAACAATGGAATCAATTGGTCACAAGAAGACAAGCAGTGAAAGGCATAGCAAAACAAGGAAAGAGAAATATTCAAACAAAACTATATCATTAGAGGGACATTCTTGAACAGTATTTTCATTGATATCTAAATAGTGAACATAATAGACCATGAATATTTGAATTCAATAAATTTTTGAATGCTTTTTATATATGTCTAAGATTTACAAGAGGAAGCACCAATGGACAATAAGCAACACTCGAAGAGAGGAAAGGAAACATACAAAGTAAGTCCCATATTGGCATACATCTTGCAGTGAATTAAAGGGAAGATAAATCATCAGAGAAAAATATCCATAAAGGAATATCAATAGAAATATCTACAGGAGGAGTTATCCTTTTTCCCATTATTTCAAAGGAAGAGAAAGAGTCAAGCACATAAATTCAGACAAATATTGTTCAGAGAAGGTATACTTTTAGGGGGAGTCACTCTTTTCTATCAAAAGAGAAGAGGAACTTGGAAAGAAACATCAGGATAGAAACATGTGAAGACAAAGAACAAGATGCATGAATATAGGGGGAGGATCCCCAAAGAGAGATACCCTTTTCCATTGATGTCAAAGGGGGAGAGAGAGAAACATTGATGAGGAGAAATGGTCACACGGGGAGCATGAGTATTGGAGCATCAGTGTTGTCATTAATATTGGTGTTTCCATCAATTCCAAAGGGGGAGATTGTTGGACATTTGGTTGACATTGATGTCAACCCTTGGAGTATTCGATATACCCTAGAGTTGTGATCAATATCAATGGCGAGATAGTTGTCACTGATGTCAACCCTTGGAGTATTCGAGATACCCTAGAGTTGTGATCAAGATTAATGGCGAGTTAGTTGTCATTGATGTCAACAAGAATGGTTGATGTCAACATATGTGATGGGTTTCTTTGTAGAAGTCTTCAAAGTGGTTCGCTCATGGCATAGCTCTTATCATGGCACTCACGGGAAGACTCTTTGAAGAAGACTACAAGAAACCCATAGGTGTAGTCATGAAGCCCGAAGTTGTTTGAGGTTTATGGACATGAAGGACAGTATAAATGTAGGTAACACACTCATAGATGAATAGTCATCATAATTTTGTTTCCAACATTAGGTGGAAAGTCTCCTAGTTCCTTATGATTGAGGAGTTATGAGGTCATGAAGTTGGAAGCCCCAAAGATGGGTTAAGAAGCCCCTATGGAAGCCCCAAAGATGGGTTAAGAAGCCCCTAATTGGTTTCAAGTAATTAATGAAAGGGTAAAGTGGTTGTAACATGAAATTTCAAGAAGCCCTAAAGTTAAGGAAATAGGTTACTTAGAAAAAGTATATATACACCTCAAAAAGTCACTCATAAGTACATTCACACACGCATTTTATTGAATATCTTTAAGTGAATAAGTGATATAGTTTATCTTGTTATTGGAAAATATGAGGTCGAATCTTAGGTAGAAATTATGAGGTTGTGAAGGAAGATTGAACGTGAAAGTCTTAGAGTTGCAACAAATATGAGTAACCCTAGTTTCTGAGGTATCAATAGGTTACAGGTCAGCAGGGCACGGATGTACGCAAGTTGTAGTGGAGAAAAGAGTGGATATTTGTGGGTAGTAGAGGAGCAAGTTGTGGATCTGTGAAAATTCTTGTGAAAGGTTGAGAAGTGATGCTTGTACCAAGTTGTTGATCCCCAGGTTGGTTTATGCATTTGTTAAATGATACAACAAGGTGTCCATAGGATCAGAGGTATGTTTATGTGTTGGTTTTAAGGATTATGCTTATATTGTTATGGCACATGCATAGTGGTAATGATACATGGTTTGGTACACCTTGGTGATGACATGATACCTTAGAAGTACACTCTTGGCTATCTTGATATCTAGTTTGGTATATGTCATCATTATGGTTTATTATTAGAGACATATCTTTATGATGTTGGTACATGATTGAGATACACATTTGGTAATGGTAGCATATGTATGACATACATCTCTTGATGATATTGGTACTTGGTTGGATGATTGGAATGTTGTTTAAGGTATATGGTTGATGATATGGTGCATGGTTAGAGGCATATGTTGGTGATCTTGGTACATGCTTGAGTACCTTGTAGAGGCACTTCATTGTTATGGTACTTGGTGTATGGTATATGGTTGAGGAACATCTTATGGTATATGATTTATGATACATGGTTGATGTATGAAACGATACATGGTTGATGCACTTGCTATAGTACATGGTTGATGTACTTGGTGTGGTACATGGTTGATGGTATGGTTCAAGTTTGATGCATGATATGGTACATGGTTGATACACGGTATGGTACAGGTGTTGGTGTATTGTTGATGTATGGTTTGGTATAGGTTTTGGTGCATGGTTGATGCATGGTTTGGTGCAGGTGTTGATGCATAGTTGATGCATGGATGGTACATGTTGATATACATGGTTGGCACAGGTTAATGTACATGGTTTGGTGATGGTTTTTGTATCCATGTGAGTGGATCTAATTGATGATGGTATATCAATGATAGAGACAATGACAGTGACAATGATTGGTTGATAGGTTACAGGTTGATGTGACAGTGACAGTGACATTGATAGTGACAGTGCAAGTGATTGTGGTAGTGAAAATTGGTCTACATTTATATTTTAGGGAGAAAAGACGGGGAAAGGAAAGGGGGTTGTATCCTCCTTCCGATTGGTGTTGGAGAACTCAGGGATTTGGAGCTTCCTTCAAGTTGGAGCCTGATAATCAGGGGTTTGTAGCCTCCTTCTGGTTGGAGCCAGAGAATTTAGGGAGTTGTAGCTTCCTTCACAATTGAGCCTGTAAATAGGGGGTCATAGCCTCCTTCCATTTGTAGCTGGAGAATTGGGAATTTGGTGCTTCCAATGAATGTATTCTTGACAATATATAAGAAAGAATTTTGTGGTTTTCTCCCATTTAGGTTTCCACGTAAATTCTGGTGTACTATGTATTTGATGTGATGTCACTTATGATTATATGCTCATGATGTATTAGATGAAATCATAGATGATACATTGATGATATACTATTGATTAAGTTGAATTTTATATATTATGGTTAAAAGTGGTATAATTGCTCATAATGATTC
>SNQJ01S0154628.1:4668-21103 GCA_010110895.2 Picea sitchensis
ATCAGGATTATGAGCATACATTATTGATCCTTTAGACATTATGAGTATATTGGACCTTTTTCGGGATGACTTGGGAGTACTTATATTTTTAGCAGATGGAGATTTGGGAGTTAGATGGTGACTCCAAAAATATATATAGGTTATTTACATACAATAGAATCCAATGAGCCTATTTTGGGCGACATGCAAGTACTTACTATTTTGAGCAAGTGGAGCACTAGGGCTCACATGTCAATTCCAATCACATATTTGGAATCCTCATGGAAAATTGAATCTAATGAGTATCATATCATTGACATGTAATGGCATTCTATTTTTGGCAGTGTCTATTTTTAGACATTTAACACATGGTAGTGTTCTCCTAGTCATCCTGGATGTTTTGGCAGTTTCCTGTTTTTTCATAACGCTTTGGTGGAGTGTTTACACGTTGTCCAAAGAATTTTTTATGTTGTTTTTGTGTGATTTTTTGCAGAAAGTTAGGTACAAATCAACATCCTAGTACCTAGGGGCTGCCCCTTGAGGTATGCATGCACCATCCTGAATAGATAGGAGGATTACTCATGACAATTTGGGGCATTATCTCCATGAACTAGCACTTTTTTATCATTGATTTTACCCATATATAAAATATGATTAGAGGGTAGAAAAGTGTGCTAACAAGGCCTAAGAGTAGAATGGAAGGTCTAATACCATATATAATGGATCATCTAGCCATTTTAACTTTAATACATGAAAGAAATAGAGTGGATATAAAACACATAAAATCATAACCATAAACTGATAAAAGTAAGGAAATTATTTACGAATTGCATAATTCACATGATATAAGAGTGGTGAGGAGCTTACCTGATAGTGAAGAATGTAATTACTTACAACACATGTAAGTGTAGAACTGAAGTTCTCTGAACTTGGATCCCATTGATTGAAACATATTGTGGGGGATGACTCTCCTCCCAACCAACCCCTTATTTATCACAACTGAGAGCCCCCGAGCCTTCAATCAACTACCTATGCTAGCTTCCAAGCCTTTTCCTCTAATTTTTCCCAAGTAAAATATGTCAAACTTTCTTCTCCACCTTCATTATATAGAATTATTCTTATCCATTCATCCAAGAAGTTCCATGCATGAGTTACACTTGTCATTAAGTAATTAATCTTGCAKTTTTTACCTTTTATTCATTAAGCTTTTCGTATTTTTTTCTTTTTTTTTGTTYGCTAGCGTGTTCGTTGCATGTGAGACTAGATTMTGGTCTAAGAAACTGTGACCCAGGGGTATCTACCATCAAAATCACCCATGGATTTCACTCAGCATGGGCCACACCAACCCTTAACACGGTTGGATTTTTTTGGGTGTCTCCTCCTGACTATCGCGGGTTTCAAACATTGGTCGCCTTATAGAACGAAACCCTCAAAATCCAATCATGCTAGCGGTATTTGACGTAAATTTATCTTTTCTTATTTTTACCCTTTTTCTATTCATAAAGAAATTCCTTTTGTTTGTTTATTTAAATCTTTTACTTTATTTATTATTTATTTTTCTTTCTATTTTTATATCATTTAAATATTTATTTATTTATTGTTATTATTATTATTATTATTATTAATTATTTAGTAATATGGGCATTACACATGTGCACACACCAAAAGAGTTAGAAAAACTAAGAGGGAACATAAATGAGTAAAAATAGGAAAGGTAGTTGGAAGTTGGTTTAAAAAATATGCATTTAAGTTAATTAGAAATTAGAATAATGCATGGAAGAGACATGTGGCTAAGTGAATAACGAGCATATTAGTGAATTAAGATATAAGAATTTTTCATGAAAAGGCATATGGAATTTTTCACAAGTACTATAAGAAGAGAGGGAGGGTGATCATGAGGGGTACCTTATGCTCCCTAACTTTGGATTAGTGTTCCAATGCCAAAATTTTCATGGCGACATGGTGGAGAGTTCGATATTGATTGCGTTAAAGCCTTACTAGGTTTTGTTTGGGAGTGAGGAATCCACAGCTCTTTAATAAATGCACAATTTGTTGGTGAAGTGGGTAGGCCCTTTCATTTCTATCTTCTACACACATCCATACAACCCTTGCATCTCGAGGGACGTTTTAAGGGAAGAAGGGTACCCTTAGGATATAGTAGGGAGGTCAATTAATAAGTTTTCCTATAATTGGCAAGATGGAAATTAGAGATTAATTTTTTAGCACTCTTGGGAGCAGCTTGGAGTGGAACGCTAGTGATAAGAGTCATCTATAGCCATCTAAAGGAGAGGTAATATTTTGGAAATTAATCAAGTTTTTATTTGAATTGTAGTTCAATAGATTACTTGGGTTTGTGTTTTGGGTTTTACAAATGTGTTTGTTTTGCATGGGAATATTAGATCCATTAAGATCCATTTAATTAGCCTTGTAGCTTTCCCATTTCTCTATATAAACCCTTCATTCTTAGAAGAATTGCTTGTTTTAATTTTGAATTTTGGACCTCATAGGGGTGCTTACACCCTACAATTTTTGATGTGGAATGTAATGGACTAGAATCCCTATCAATGGTGTAGACCCTATGTAATGTGCTCGAGTTGCATAAACACAATCCATGTGCACTAACCTATGAATTTAAGTTTTCCTTCTTCTAACTACACACCTCTATAGAAAGGTTTTGCTTAGGGATTATGTCATAATGGGTATTTAAGGGGATTTGAAGGGTATGTCTTCTTAATTTCATTTCCATCACTGAAAATATTGTAGAAATAATTTGGAAATCCACATTTCCTTAAACTGGTTGTTTTAGTCTTTGATTGAATAATATTATCATTTAAGTTTGAAATAGTTTTACTTACTTCAAGCCTAATAATATTCCTTTTTCTAAGTTTGGTAACTCTTCCCATTGAAAGAAATCATGGTTATATGGATATAAGAATGTGTTCATGGGGAGTTCTTCCATTTTAGGTTTTCTGTTACTATATAAGAAATCACTTGTTTGTATTTAATTCATAGCTAGTTATGCTTGTAGTGTAAGCATTATGGGATTTCATTCACAGCTAGATATGCTTCTTGTGTAAGCATTATGTGATTATGTATTGTATATAAACTAGCATCCATACGATAGATGATTAACAAGCATGATAAAAATAACTTGTGGACTTAGGCACTTATCTTGCATTGTTGGTAATTCATCATTTTGCATGCATGAAATTGTGACATGGGTATTAATCATATTTTATCTGAATGAGGATTGTGCCCAAAAAATAGATCAAGAAGTAGAGGATTCATTTTTTAACATATATACTAGAAGAAAGGACCTATTTACAATAGTTGATGCCAGTCCTAAGCTCAGATTCTTGTCAATGAAAATGGACTTAATTGGAAACTATTTAGTGACTGGTGATGAGTTAGAATAATTAAGAGATAGATTTTACATTGTTCCTAGAAGGTAGATTTGTTCTACTACTTAAATTAGCTATTGTATTATCAAATAGAAGCTCTATTGTTATTATAATAGGTTCATAATTATATGTTGGAATGATATTGTCAAGTATGATGAGATTATGTGAAGTTTAGGAGTGGATTATGTGTTGATACACTAGATGTAGAGAATTAAATAGTACTTCTTTCTATATTATTGATATTGGCATGTGATTATGCACACAGACGTGCACACACACACACACACACACACACACACACACACACACACACACACTTATTCTTTAATTGTAAAAATAAAAGTGTATTCTTGATTTATAGAATAGCTTACTCATTTATCTTAGTGTCTAGGAAGGCATTACATATGGTATCAAAGCACAATTGTTTCACACACTAGGGCCTATGGACTTGTATGCATTATAAATAGTGAATTTATTCCCCTTAATTATCTTTATATATCTAAGAACTAAACCCTCATGTCCATATGTATCAGATTTATAATGGACAAGAGAAGAAGTAGAGGTAGAGGTAAGGTGCCAAGAAGTCATCATGCACAACACCAAGCCCAAATTACACTACAACCTTTTTCCCGTAGAGAGGGGGATAAGAATAGTATACATTTTGGTGAAGTTAGGAACTTGATGCAGTCATTTCAAAGAATGATTGATGCAATGACAAATCAGTTAAATAGAGAAGCCAGTGGTAATTCAGTTTCATGTGAGAGATAAACAATTCCACTTGGAGATAACCCATATAGAGAATTGAAAAAGGTAAAATTTCATGAGTATTGTGATAATACTAATTTAGAGATGGTTGAATCACAGATATCTGGCATGACCATGTTCTTTACATTACATGATTGTACTACTAATCACAAATCATGGATGACAATCTTCTAGCTTAAGGGGAGCACCTCATTATTGTGGAAAACCTTATTTCCACAACTTGGATAGATATTTTTGAGTTAACCTGGGAATTATTTGAGGAGTAGTTCTAATAACATTACCTCTTAAAATAATTCATGGAAATGAAGTTGAATAATTTTAATGTGCTTAGGAAAACAGGTAAAACCGTAATAGAATATGAAATTATTCAAAGACCATTGATGCATCACACCTTACAGGAAACTATTCAAAGACCATTGATGCATCACACCTTACAGGAAACTATTCAAAGACCATTGATTGTTGAGGAAGAGGGTTTGAGTGGAGGAAAGCATATTGGCTAGACCATCAATTATTGAAGTCCCTAGGTAGATTCATTTAGCACATGGAGGTTATAGATCATTCACAAGGCATAGAGAGGCACTAAGAAGACATGTTCCAAGAGTTCAAAAACAACAAATAGGGAAATATAGACCATATTTTAGGCCCAAAGTGTAGTAGGGAGGTGCACACCCACAATAAACACAATAAGGAGGTGTAATTACATTTACTCAAATCAGGAAATAGGAAAATAAACCTACTAGAGGGGGATGTTGGATGTGTGAAAGACCCAATATTTAGAGAGAGTTTCCATATAAGTACAAATAGAATAGATAGGAGCAAAGTCAAACAACAGTTGGATAAATGGGAAAAGAACATAGGATTCATGTTGTAGTGAAAAATTGCAAAGAAAAACATCAGTCTATGGTCTTAAAGACCATAGGTAAAATAAATGGAATTATTTTTTCTTTATTAATTGATTTGGGAGCTATTAAAAATTTATTTCTCCAAATGCACTAGCTAGATGTGGTTTAATGGCAAGCAGGAAAATAGATTTTAACTTGGTCAAGATGGATTCAAGTATTAAACAAGTGTTGGGATAATTGTTAAAAGATTGTGAAATTAGTTTGGGGGTGTGTGTTACTCATGTACCTTTATATGCTATCAATTTGGGATTATATGATATAACCCTTGGTATGGATTGGTTAGAAACCCATGGAAGCGATTCTAGATTGCAAAGGAAAAATGCTTCATTTTATAGACAATTTAGAGAAAAAAAAAAGAAACTTGGTAGGAACCAAGAGAGTAGTATTTCTAAGATTTGTTCCATCATTAAAACTAAAAATGAGTCTTAGAAAAGGTTTTTGAATGTATTTATTAGTGGGTATGAACAAAAAGAAAGATCCAATGGGTATAGAACAACACCTTATATTGTTATAACTTCCTGATGTATTTCCAAAAGAGTTGCTCGGACTACCACTAAAGTGTGAGTTGGATTTCATTGTTGAGCTTAATCTAGAGATAAAACCTATCTCCAAAGATCCATGCCATATGACTTCTCTGAAATTGCAAGACTTTCATATGCAACTTCAAGAACTTCTAGATTTAGGGTTTATTCGACCTAGTACATCACCTTGGGGAGCACCAATGATTTTTGTAAAAAAGAAAGATAGATCATAGAGGATTTGTGTTATGAATCAAATCCCCCAAATAGAATAGAAAAATAAAGAAGAAGTAACTTTATACCTTTATAATGATAAAGAGTCATTGAATAAGAAGTCACTTCGAAGGGTAAACCTCCCTTTACAATATATACAATGCATAAGATGATATGCTTATACAAATGAATCTGATTTATTATAACTAGGAGATAAATTGAGCATGATATAACCTACCACTACGTTGAACTAACCATAACTAATATACTAATAATGGGTGAGGGATAGTTCTTTAACATAGCCCCTCTCTTTAGAAAATGTTTCCTCTTAAAGCTTGTAATTGAGAGTGTTTCTTCATGAATTAGTTTCTCGTGTAGATTCATTTGGAGGTATATTATTCCACTTGATTAGGTACTCTATAATGGTTCTATTACGAAGAGATAGAGAATGTCAATATATAACTTTTTTATGGTTCGAGAATCAACTTCCCTTTCTCTAACTTTTGAAGTTTTGTATTCATTGGCATAGTTTGTCTCAGAACATATTATAGGAAAGATACATGAAAAGCCTTATGAATGTGAGAAGAATGAAAATATAACTCATAAGCCACTTCTTCAGTATTGTGAAGAATCTTGTAGGGTCCATAAAAATTTGGAGCTAGTTTTCGATTCTTCTTTTGTTTTAGAGTAGATTGTGTATAAGGTTATAGTCTCAAAAATACCCAATTACCCTCCTAAAATTGTATTTCACTTCAATGCTGATTTATTTGCTACTTGATAATGTTTTGCACCATTTGAAGGCTTTATTTAAGAATTTTCAAATTTTCTTTAGTTGTTTCCATGTGTGAGTCTACTTCCTATACTTTGGAATTCTCCGACAAAAAGTATGTGATACTAGGAGCCAAATATCCATAAAGAGATTCAAATGGAGACATATTAGTAGATGTGTGATAGGTAGTATTATACCAATATTTTGCTAAAGGAAACCACTTCACCCATTGAGATTTCTTGTCTGAAGAATATCAATGAAGAACACCCTCTAATCATGTGTTAACTATTTATGTTTGACCATTTATTTGTGGATAATATGCTACACTCATAGCTAGTGTTGTTCCCATCATCTTCCACAACTCTTTTCAAAAAAATCCTATGAAGTCTATGAATTAATTTCATGAGTGCTTCTACCACTGGGTTTTTAGTATATGTGTTTTGAATTCCACAAAAAATGTGTATATTTTGTGAGTATATACACGAACACAAAAATGGAATCCTTACCTTTTGATTTTGGTAAACATGTATCGAATTCTATTGAAATCTATTCCCATATTTGATTAGGTATGTGTAAATTTTGAAGTAACGTTGGAGACTTAACTATTTCTCCTTTATTTATTTGGCACACTTGAAATTCTATTACAAATTTTTGAATGTATTTCTTCATTCCTTCTCCAAAAAAAAAAATTGTTGATCCTTTGATATGTTTTAAGGAACCTCGAATGTCCCACAATCGGAGAGTTATGAGTCAACTCCCTTAATATTTTTTGTTTCAACTTTCATTGAGGTCATAAAAATATTATATCCCTATACCAAAGGATGTCTCTCATCCACTCTCAATGTTTCACAAATCTCTTCCCTTCTTGTAGACATTGTATTGTATGTATAGAACTATTGTCGTCTTGTCATTCATGGAAAACTTCTTCCAACCACGCATGAATGGAATATGAACTTGAGGCTTATTCTATTCTAGAAAGAGCATCTTCTACCACATTGTCCTTCCCCTATTTGTAGATTATTTCAAAATCAAGCCCTTACATTTTTACTACCCATTTATGTTCAATAGAGAAATTTTGAGGTTAAAAATGGACCTCAAAAAAAAAATATGTGTTGTCAAGATCAACTTTAAAATAACCAATAGGATTAAATATGTTGTTTTCAACCATAAGGGTAAATATGTTTGAAGGGAAAAAAAGAAAACCACATTTTTTAAATCATATTTTCAGCTTATCTCCTTATATGTTTACTCAAATTCCAAGTGTAGGCACTCATTGGATGTAGAAATTCCACATCCAAAGAGTGCCTACATTTGAAATTTGAGTAAACCTATAAGGAGATGAATAAAAAAATATGATTAAAAAAATAGTTTTCATTTTTTTCCCTTTGAAAATTCATAACTCGTGTTTTATTATTTTAACTATTATTTTATTATTTTTCTAATGAGGTCCATTTTAGACCTCAAGTTTTTCTAATGGATTGTTTGATGAAATTTTTTTCTCCAAAAAGTTTATTACACTATCATGTTCTATCTTGACTTTAAAATTCCTCCTAATGAGATATTGTTTCCATTCTTTATTGCATGTAAAATTGTTTCCATTTCATTTTCATATGTATATTTCACCAAGACTTTTCCCTTGAATTGTTTACTTTAAAAAGCCAATGGTCTCCCTTCTTGCATCAATATTACTCCAATTTCTTGTCTTGATACATCACATTCAACTATGAATGTTTTACCAAAATCATGTGTTTCCAATACTAGTGTAGAAGACATAGAATCCTTTAAGAGTGAAAATGCCAATGTAGCCTCTAAATTCAATACAAATGAATTTTTATTCAAGAGAGATGTGGGTGGGCCTACAATTTATGTGCATAATTCTTAACAAATTTCCTATAATATCCTATAAGACCCAAAATTTCTCTAAGACTCTTAATGTTTTTAGGAATGGGTCACTTTGTGATAGCTTGAATCTTTTGAGGGTCCACCTTGACCCCTTCATGTGAAACAAAATTACCCAAATACTCTACTTCTTGTTTACTAAAATCACATTTGGACCTTTTTACATACAATTGATTGTTTTCATGAATCTATAGGAATTTATCTACTTGTTTAATGTGTTTTTCCCATGGTTTACTATAGATACTTATATCATCAAGGAAATTGTTGGAGAGGGACATTTTGGGACTAGTTCTAGGAATCACATAGGAGAAAACTATGCAACAAGTCGGCTGAGGAGAAGCGTGTGGAAGAAAGGAAGGAAGTTAGTTCATTTTGAGGACCATTGCATGCAAAATGAGGAAGTTGGTTAGGCATTTTGGTCCATTTTGTAACGGTATAAGCCCTGATGTCAATGTAGAAATATGTATGATTTTTGGGTAGAAAGTAAGTTTGGAGAAGTTTTGAGAAGTTTGGAAAAGTTTTGGAAAAGTTTGAAATTGGAGAGTATGTTATGGATGAGTAAGTTCTTAGCTAAGTGTGCACTATATGCATGAACGACAAGGGAAAAGTGGGAAGAATTTAATTAACATGTATGAGTGCAGTGTGCACCTTTTGTAAGAAATGATGTTGAATAATAATATAAGAATCTTGTTGTTGTGCATGTAGCCCAGTTTGGGGTGAACCATGTTAATTATGGTGTCTTTGTGCTTTATTGTGATGTTTTTGTTTATTGTTCCGGTTATTGTGTGCACTTAGTGAATGAATTATTAGTATGAATAAGTTATATGATGGTTATGCACACATGATGAATGGTCTAATGAATGAATGTTATGTATACTGGTAGGAATGAATGCCTCCCTTCCCTTCATGATTGCAGAAAACTAGTTCCTACAGTCCCCATAGGTACCTCAGGTGAGACGTCACCTACCTACAATTGATGTTGAAAGGGACGATATCTTTAGGGTTTTGTTGGTGATTTAATGTTGAACCATGGGTCTAACCACTTCACACCAAAAAATGGTTATGTTTTGGGGAATGGGATATCCGATTGAGGGGAATGTGGAGGTCGACTAAGGAATATATTAGATAGTGGCTAGACGCAAGAGACCACGAGTCTTCCAGAAGTTAGAATAAGAACCCACAGATCAATTTAGAACAATGGTTATAGAGGTATGCTTTTACATATTTACATGAAATTTTCTTTGTTGACTTCTTGAATGTTTTTGTTGAGTGGATACAGATATTAGCATAATAGAATGAAACTCTCCATACTATGGTTCCAAGGAGGTGGATCCTTGAGTCGATTCAGGAATTGAATACCGTAAGAAATAAGATATCATGCATAATTGATTTATAGATGGATAGTATAGTAGGGGGTTATATTACTGAGTTTGTTGTAGATTTCACTCAGTCATATAGCATTATTGAAAGAGAGTTCTTTAAGGGTATAAGTGGAAGATAATTGAATTCATTGTCTACTTGGATCAAAATGTTGTTTTGTGATAAGGGAGTTACGAAGATGGAATATTATTTCCCTAGTAGCTAAGCACCTTTGTGAACATAGGGGGACTAGGGGCTGACCAAGGGATGGTCTGAGTGTAAAGAGGCATGAATTGAAGGAATGAGAAATGGATGGTCTGAGGATGTCGAGAGAAGAAGGATCTGTGATGGGAAAATAGATTGGAGTATTGCATAGTGGTAGGAGATTTAGGTCAAATAAGAAGAGGATTGTGGTTGAGAGAGAGGGGAAGCACAGTGAGATTGAGGAAAGAGACATTGGTGTAATACTTCATATCTAAGGAATATCATGCACAAAAGAGAAGGAAAAGTAAAAGGATTATAAGCTCAATCCAGTAGAAGAGGATCCCACTCAGGCCAGACTCTACGTCAAACCCACGACCCTGTGTGCATCCCCAAGAACTGAGGTAATATCTGAGATTTTCTCACTTGTAGTTAGTGAGGGAAGTAAATATAGCAGTAAAGGTAGTCATAATAGTGGAAGTACTACACTAAGTCAGAATCAACTAGTGTCACTAGGGATGAATACTGTGCAGAGCATGATGGTAGGAGTAGATCCCACTTTGAGGATGCATGTCTTTCAAAAATAAGGTTCAGAGGATCTAGAGCAACATTTTTTTGTGAAGTGAAGTGATATGGACAGTGACGAATCTCCAGGATGATGATGTAAATATCATGCAGTTGGAAACGAAGTTAAGAGAACGTGCATTACTATGGTATATGAAGTATCAGTCTATTGTGTGTATGGAACAAACTAGAAAATTAGCAGACATTAGGAAATATTTGTTGAAAGAATTCCAAAAGTCGAAGTTAGATTTGTGGTGCAGTAAAGAAATAAAGGAGATCAAGAATTTGGTGAATGAATCAGTATGGGACTTTGATAAAAGATTCAAGATATTGATGGATCAGTTGAAATTCCAGATTCTATATGAGCAACATAGGGAGTGGTTTATTGTAGTATTGTTGTTGCATGTACGGTGCCCTTTGACATAGAAGAAGATTATGATGCAGTGAGATGCCCTAGAAATTGCTATGAAATTGGATGCATCCCATGTAAGACAGAATGGTGCAGGGACGGCTCAAATTCAGTCGCAGTTAGCAGCACTGACTATTCAGTTACAGGAACTTGCGAAAGGAAAGGAAAAGAATGAGGAATTCTAATGCATTACATGTAGAACAAAAGCCCATCATAAGAATGAGTGTCCATATTTTAAGGAATATTTTTTCAAAGGAGCTCTGAATCCTTTAGGAGTATGGTGAAAAATATGTAAAATGATGGGTCATCATCCTACTGCTTTCTCACTGATGCATAAGTACCAGAGCACTGCTAGAAACTTGTTTATTAACTTTTACAATTTTTTCGAACATGATGAAAAGGAATTTCATGCATTTGATCTGATGAGAGAGAACACAATAGATGCATACAAGGTCCAAGGCAAAGAAGGACCAAAAGGAGGGGTACCACAGTACAATACTGTGAGAGGTTACAATCAAGGAGGAAGAGGAGGATTCATAGGTCATGGAAGAGAAGGATTTGGTAGAGGAAGAGGCCCAATTGTATGTTATAACTGCAATAAACCTCAGAATTTGGTGCGAGTCTGTCTTAATTCTTGCAAAACATGCACTTAATACAGACAATTGGACCTTGCGACAAAAGACTATCCACAGTTGATTGCAAAGTGGAAAGAAAAGAGGAACCCTAATGTGCAGATGATATCTACAGAGGAGCACAATGAATGACTTAAGGCAGCAACAATTACGAACAGAGGAGAGAGAACATGAGTTGATGCAATAGAATAAGGAAAGCAGACCAAGCAATGGGTAAGGAAAGAAATAGAGCCTCCTTCATTTTTTGACCCTAGAAAGGAGAGGGACACATACAAGCAAGTAGGGAAAGAATTGATAAGAGCATAATGGATAACATCGACTTTGACCATGCCACCTTCGTATGACAGACCACTAGTATATGACATTCCACCAGTCTATGACCACACAGATACAGAAAGGCAAGTTGACAAGGTAATCATTTTGAAAATTTTTCTAAAAAATTGTTTATTTCTAATTAAGGACAAGACTATGTTAAGCATGTTGCGAGGGATGACTGATCATTGCGCACATGATAGAGAAGAATTTGTCACACAATGAGTAGTTAACCAGGTACATCATAAGAGAAGGAAAAATAGGGAACTTCGACTGAATGCACAGATAGGATATTATGACATGGAAAATATCATTTTAGACCTTGTATCTAATGTGAATGTCCTTCCAAAGAAGACCTGGGAGACGATGAGAAAACCTAATTTAATCTTGTCACCTATTCAATTGAGATTCATGAATCAACATAATAATGTCTCAATTGGAAGACTGTTAGGGGTGAATGTTAACATTGATGGAGTGCATAGTATAGCTAATTTCAAATTAATAGAGATAGTAGATGGAAATAAACCTTACCCAACATTATTAGGAATTGATTGGGCCTTTGATAAATAGTCCCTGATTAATTTGAAGAAGAGACATATGGTCTTTGAAGCAGGATACTAGAAAGTTATTGTGCCATTGGATCCCACATAGGGAAGAAGATACGTGGAACCGAAAAAGAGAAAAGAGATTGATAACTTGTATAATGTGATTGTGTAAGTGGGTGATTATGTGAATCCTATAGTTGATGGTGCACTCAATTGGTGGAGTATTAGTTCCTACGCGTCAAATTCAGAAGAAGAATTGGAGAATTGGCAACAGAGATTGTGTGAAGTATCAACCAGGATATGTGCTCATATTATCTACGTGTTGCAATGGATTAGAATTGAGGTATGTGATCCTTCGAGGTATGCTGGACTAACTGATGTATTTTTTTTTTATAAGAGAATTTGAATTGAAAATATCATATCAGCAGAGATTACTAGCTTTAGATGTCACATTGAAAGCGACCCTGGAAATATGGTGAGCTACACATGAGGATGGAATAAGAGATTGGCAGTAATGTAGAAGATTATTACAGGTCAAGTTCGGGATAGAGAATGAAGATACTATGCAGAAGTATACAAGATTGAGTTGTCTAATGGAGCATGTTACATAGTTCATTGCGAGATGGAGTAAAGTACCTAGGAAAGAATGGACACACTTGTTTGTACACACCTTGGATACAATCCCAAAGAATTGGTATTTAGAACTGGAAGTGCACTGAGAAACTGTAGATTAGGAAGAGTTGACTCATAATTTTGAAGTAAATTTTACTTTTGAAGATGAGACCCCTTCAGTAGACACAACTTTGCAGGTTATCAAGGACAAAATTTTTACATCAGAAGACTCGATCAAACTAGTAGCTATCTGCAGCGCGCATATATCTTCTATGAAGGCTCGAGAAATTTTGGAGTGTTACAATGTTGTTGAAGAACACTAGGAGGATGAATATCTAAGAAATGTGCAAATACCTGAAACAAGAGGAGAATGTGCAATAGAAGGTCCAAAAATAAAAAAGGTCATATATGCAAAACCATTGAGAATGCGCAAAGTAAATATCGGTACCAAAGAAAAGCCCAAATTTGCGAACATAGGAGACTATTGGAATGACGAAACTATTGAGAAGATAGTTGATTTACTGCGTGAATATCATGACCTGTTTTCAACCACATTTTCAGAGATGAAAGGGATTGTTGGGGAGTTAAGGAGAGATGAAAATCCCCTTGAATCCATATGCTAAGACAGTCAAGCAGAGGCCATACAGATTGAACCCGATGTATAAGAAAAGGGTGAAAGCAAAGATAGACAGGATGTTGGAAGCTAGAATCATTGAATTTGTCGTAGAATCAGAGTGAATTATTCCAATGGTGGTTCAGGATAAGAATATGGGAGGGATAATAATTTGTGTATATATGAGGAAATTAAATGATGCTTACTTACATGATCCATTTCTGACTCCGTTTACAAATGAAGTGTTGGAGAATGTAGGAGGACAGAAAGCTTATTCATTCACTAATGGATTTTTAGGGTATCATCAGATCAAGATTTCATAGGAAGATAGATATAAGACTACATTTGTGAAAGAATGGGGATGTTTCTAGTACACAATGATTCCTTTTGGATTGAAGAATGCACCAATAATATTCTCTATAGTGTTTGTAGAATCATTTAAATAATTCATTCATAAGTTCTTAGAAGTATACTTAGATGACTGGATGGTGTTTATCTTTTTGAAAGATCATGTTGATAATTTGCGCTTGATGTTGGATAGGTGTAGGAAGTTTCATATATATTTGAATTTGAAGAAGTGCATTTTATGTGCCCCATTTGGTATCTTACTGGGCCATGTAGTGTGTAAGAAAGGATTGTTGGTGGATCATGTGAAGAATGATGTGATTATTGATTTAACACTGCTCACTTCAGTGTGACAATTACGAGAAACGTTGGGTCATACAGGGTATTACAGGAAGTTCATTAGAGGACATGCGTAGATCATAGCCCCGATGGAAATATTACTAAATAAGAAGAACAAGTTTCAATGGGAAGAGGAATGTTAGAAATGTTTAGATACTTTGAAGAAAAAATTGGTTACTACATCGATTTTGATATTTCCATATTCAAAGAAGGAGTTTCATGTTCACATAGATGTGTCCTCTATAGCATTAGGTGTCGTTCTAGCTAATTCGGGAGAAGGAGATATAGATAATCCCATTGCATTTGCAAGAAGGAAGTTTTCAACTACAGAATAGAACTATACTACTACAGAACGTGAAAGATTCGCATTGGTGTATGCATTGCAGAAGTTTAGACATTATTTGTTGGACTCACACTTTAAGATGTATACAAATCATTTTACGCTGAGATACCTAGTCAATAAGCCAGTGTTGGGGGAGAGAATATGCAGATGGATATTATTGTTTCAATAATATGACTTTGAGGTAATTATGAAACAAGGGAAATTTAATTCAAGACCTGATCACTTATCACACATACTACTAGGGGAAGATGCAGGAAACTTGGATGACAGTCTAGCAAACACACACTTGTTTGAAGTAAAGATGGTTGGTGATTATTTTTCATATATAGTCCAGTTCTTGAGCACAGGAGTATTCCCACCTGAGTTTACAGTTGTGCAAAATAAGTAGTTAGTAGTGAAGGCAGTAAACTATCAACTGATAGAAGGAAATTTGTACAAGTTAGGCATATATGGTATTCTACAACGATGTGTATTGGAGCATGAAAGACATATGATATTACAAAAGGTGCATGAAGGAGTTGCAGGATATCATTATGCAGGAAAAGAGACGGTTGAAAATATTTTTTTGCGTATGTGTTATATTCTTTGCATGTGTGTGTGTGGGTGCGTCAGATTCGACAACTGCGTCTGATGATCCCTCTAGTAGTGTTGAATGTGTTGTGTGCATCGGGCGCTTTCCTAGGGGGGTCCTAGGTGGGGGGAGGTATTCCCCCCCTGGTTACGCCCAACGTTCGGCACCGGGTGTTAGCCTGGGGCCAACGGGGTTCATGGCAGCGCCCCAAAAAAAAATTTGGGCGATTTTTTTCTCTTTTTAGCGGTTGTCTAAATTAATCCTGGATTAAGGGATTAGGGTTTTGGTATCTAAGGAATACCTAAAAAAATTGTATATATTGTATGGTGAATGGTGAAATTCGATATAGTTAATACAAGAAAGGTTTTCTTGGTTGAGGGTTTCCGATATAAAATCTTTGTGTACTCTCTATATGAGCCATTGATTAAATTTTGTTTTGCTTAATAATCTATATGCATTTCTTTACTTCACAGGTTTAAAACTTATGTGGTATCAGAGCTCATTTTTGGCTTCAAAGGGACGCCTTTGTTGTTGATTTTTTGGCTCGATCTTGATAGATCAAGTTTATCTTAGGCCTGTGATAAACCTGGGTTTAGTGGGCGCTTTTGCAGTGGTGATTTGAGTGCAGAAAGAAGAATGAAAAGCTCTTCTAGAAACGAGATAGAGAAGTTTAATGGTAAAAACTTTGAGCTATGGAAGCTGAAGATGGAGGACCTTCTTGTAGACAAAGAACAATGGATCATTGTGGATCCTGGTACACATCCTACTGGCACACTGCCTACTAGAACACAGACTATTGGTACACAACCTACTAGTACACAAACTACCAGTACACCACCTACTGGTATGTCGAAGGAAGATTGGGAGAAGTTGGACAGAAGAGCAAGGAGTACTTTTCGACTCTACCTGGAAGATTCGGTGTTGTTGAATGTCTCTAGAGAATATACAGCCAAGGAACTATGGGATAAGTTGGGGAATTTGTATCAATCAAAGTCCCTGGTAAACAAGTTGTTTCTTCGAAAGAAGTTGTATCATCTTAGGATGGAAGATGGATATTATGTGACAGAACATATAAATGCATTTAATACTCTGGCAAGTCAACTTGTCTATGTTAATATTACAATTGCTGAAGAAGATAAGT
>SNQJ01S0154629.1:2522-22907 GCA_010110895.2 Picea sitchensis
AATTTATTGGAGTCGCGCGTATAGTATTTGATCAAACTGCCTCCCTTGATTTGAAGTAGCAGCAACGAAGTTAACATTGACTTTGTTGTTTCTTTGTTGGATCGAGAGAGGTTTGCTCCAAGATTAAACGGATCCAATAAATTATTCTCTAGTAAACATGGCCAACCACATGAAGTCAGAAGCTCTTATGCTAACCCCCCATCACATCACTCTCAATTCCCTAATACCCAACATATAAATCTATTGAAATATTTACAACAAAAACAAACATATATACATACCATTATTCACAACTGTTTACAATGAAATAAAATGTTTCCTTGATCCATTTGGAGTGAGCTCAATTCTCCTAAGAGAAAAGTAACAACTATTCCATAACATCATACACTACACTAAAGCACTTTACATCTAAAACTAGAGAATGGAAATTGATGTGAAAAGAGGCTTTATTCTATTCCATCATATGACTTGGTTGGAGTATTAAAATGCACCTGTAAACATCATAGAACTCATTCCACTTTGATATATAAGTGAAAACATGTTATTTTTCCAATATTTAATCATAAACTCACTGAAAATGCTAAAATGAATTCTTTGGAAAATTATAGGTCTAAACTCATATGTAATCATGAAAATGGTCTTAATGTAAGGCTACGGGAAAGCGGAATATGGTGAAAAGTGAAGTAAAAGGTTGGTAAAAGAATGGCATTTTGGCAACCCAACAAGTACAAAAAAGTATTTCATAGAAAATAGATTTTATAAATAGTTATTAAAATATTCATGTACATCATCATTTAGTTTTAGCCGACCTCTTCTTCTTAGCTCTAAAATTCCTAAGTATTTCATCAATATCTATGTCTTCATTCTCTTGGTGCTCTTCAAAATCTTATTGTGATTGTGTCCTCTCACGCAGAGCACACCTAGTCGCGGGGTACTCATGGGGTAATGGAGGCCGTTGTGATGAGGCATCACCTACAAAAGAAAAAAATATAAAATTTAGATGGTCAGTTTTTAAATATCATTGAACTAGTTCAGTAATATTAAAAAGAAACACCTACAATGTCATTATTTACCTAGTGCATTGGTCGACACTGTTGGAATGGTTTCCCCGGTGTGCTCCTCTTCAACTGTATGACCCTCAAGTACAACATTCTCTGCCATTGAGACCACAAACTTTATATGGACAATTATAAATGTATAAGTAAAAAAAATAGAAGCACAAAATGTATAACTACAAAATTATTAAGTATATGATTAAAATACAACCATATTACCGTCATGTTCCTCAGTCGTAACACCATTGTGGGGATGCACCCCAGTGGAATAGGACTGCACGGGAGAACCATCTTCTGGTTGCAAACCTCTATCAATGCACTGCTCTCCAATACTAGTGGGTTGGTTGACAATGTTGCTCCACTGATTAAAATAAAGTTGTAACACATTAAAACAAAGTTGTAACACATTAAATTTATCGATGATATCAAACATGACTATACTATATTAATAATAAAAGTTAATGTGGATTGAATTTTATTGACCTTATCCTGCAAAGTGGTTCTTGGTAACTTCCCCAAGCTTTTCCGGTGTTCAACTACAATTTTATAGTCGTACTTGTAACCAAGATTGAGGTCTTTCTCTGTGGTTTCAGTACCGAACTCATCACCCTACATTGCATAAGAGTATGTATTTTTAATGTTATTGTCTACAATTACCTAAAAGTTTCAAGGCGATGCAAATAAGATATTTGGGTACTTACAATTCGTGACTGCAACTTCAAGTAGCCGCCCTGGCCTAGCATGTGCTGGCCAAATTTGGAAAGCCTTGATTTTCTTGTCTTTGAAGTGTCAGTCAACCTATCATCAAAAGTTTCAAGTATGTTAATATATACCACACTTTTATTTAGATTTAAAAAAAATTCAAGGTATTGAATTGAAATTGTAATTTACCTTTTGGGACCAGAGGGTGTTTTTCCTTCATCTATCAATTTCTTCTCTTTTGCATCCTCAATGAGGGCCTTCCACTCCCTCTTTGTAATCATTAGAGGATGCTCGTACCTATCATTTTGTTTCAAGTTCCTCCTATATGTTTCTCGCATATATTTTAAATATTGTCTAGCTGCAACGAAGGTCGGGGTCTTATTAAATGTGTCTACGCCAAAAAGGCTTTCAAGATAATCCACCAATTCTTTTTTGAGGCCGGAATTTTGGGAATTCCACCTCTCCCGTATGGTGGGCCCAAAAATAATCAACGTCTTGTTCTCCAAGGACCTACAAAAATCATTGTTCCCTACACCTAAAAATATTATATGATTATTAATTCAAAAATAATAATTTAGATTATTTATATTTGTCTACATAGAGAACATGAAACAATTAAAATTTTAAAAATTACATGGGACTTTAACTTGCATTAATGGAAGCCCTTCCTTGTTGACCATAAATGTGCCCTTAAGGGTCCCCGTGCTGGTCACACGTCTTGCTTTAGGAAAAGAAACCATATAGTTGGCCAAATCATCAGCCTCATCTCTGTCACCACCACCAGAGCCTACCTGTGTGGCCGCTTCCTGGGGGTGTGTGTCATGGCTCCCACATAATGGTGTGGAAGGTGGAGATCTCAATAGCCGCATCTTGGCAGGTTTACAAGGGCCTGCATCGGGACCCTTTGGCATCTGTTCAGCACCACTAGTATCGACACCATGCATGTCAGGGTTAACAGTGTTGAAATATTGTAACTGCAAAGAGTATTCTATTTATTACTGATGAATTATTCATTAGATCAATCCCCTTTTGTGGATTGATCATGTCGGGCATTGTAAATGACCAAATCCCCTTTTGTGGATTGGTCAAAGCCTAATTGTAATATGAAAAATGAGAAGTCGGCCCCCAGAATAAATTAAATTGGTTCTAACTACCCAGGAAGAGAAGTCGGCCCTGCCAGTGAAAAGACACTTCCTTTCAGCACCTGCCAGATTGTATAAATAAAGGAGGCTAGCGCCTCATTTGTTCACTCACTCATTCGATCATCTAGAGAACAAGTTTGGAGCTGCAGTTGAACAAGAAGGAAGAGAGAGAGGTGCATTACTTGGGAGAGGAATTTCTGTAGTGTTTGGTTTATTCTCTTGGCATTGTATTGGCTATCTATATTAAGGAAGTTTTTGTTGGGTTTTCTCCCCCATGAGGGTTTCCTAGGATAAATGATGTGTCTCTTGTGATTTTTTTTCTCTCAGTGTTCCTATCTATGCTATGGTTATCTAGTAAATTGAAAATAAACCAAATAATATCTTAAACTCTAACATGGTATCAGAGCCAAGATGAAGAGAGCATCTTTCACAAGAAAAGGAAAAACGTCACTGTTGTCGTACAAGAAAATCAGGGTTTTTCATTGAAGAGGAATTTCAACCTAAAAGTTATCTAGAAAAGTGTGCCCTAGCCCAAGGAACTCTTTGGCACCTTCAGCACACCTTTTCAGTGGATATAACTCCCTAAAAGTGAAATCCTAGTTTTCACCAGTACCAGAAGTACCAAAAAACCAGAAGTACCAGGAAACCAGAAGTACCAGGAAACCATAAGTACCAGAAAACCATAAGCACCAGTTTAGAAATATGTTGGTCAAGTTTGAAAGGGAAAAAGTTGGATTTTCTTAAATCTAAACACACCATGCTACTTGCCTYAGCCAAGCGCACCTCCTGGTAAGTTCAAAATTCAATTCTGATCATTTTCATTTTTTGGTCATTTTCCTAGCTCCAAGTAAAACATGTATGTAAGCACWAAGCTTGTTGACAAGATAGAATGTGTGGAAAACTTACATGCCTGGAAGTATAGGATTGGACTCATTCTTGAMGAGAATTACCTAGCAAGATTCATTAAAGAAGATGTACCAAAACCCRTCGATGTTGCAGCTAAAGCAAAACACCAAAAGGACACAATTAGGGCCAAAAGAATCATTGCAGATTCCATCAAAGATCACTTGATTCCTCAAGTGTTTTCAAAGAAGACTCCAAAATAAATTTTTGATGCCCTAACCATATTATATGAAGGAAAGAACAAAAATTGGAAGATGAATCTAAGAACTCAACTCAAGAATACAAGGATGCAGAAAGGAGAAACGATCCAGGAATATTTCTCCAGATTATCACAATTCAAAGAACAGCTAGAAGAAATTGAAGATACTATAGAAGAATATGAACTCATGATGACGGCCCTTAATGGTCTCACAAGACCTTGGGATGCATTCATCCAAACTATTTGTGCAAGGAAGGAGAAACTACAATTTGAAAATCTTTGGGAAGAATGTGTTCAAGAAGAATCAAAAGTAGCTAACCAAGAAGCTTTGCTATCAAGAGATGAATATCAAGACCTAGCTACTCACACTAAAGGAGAAAGAAAGAAATCTTACTTCCAGAAAGAAACTCATAAGGAGTCTCACCCCCAAAACAAATTCACATGTAAAGAATCTCAACCAAAGAGATTCCATAAGTTTCAGAAAGGACAAAGAAGAGATTTTTCATCTTACCAATGTTACCATTGTGACAAGATGGGACATATTGCGAAACATTTTCTAGAAAGACAAGAGGAATACAAGAAGAAAAACAAGAGGCACCATGCCCATGCAGTTGAAGATGAAGAGCCACCCACAAAGATGATAAAATAACGAATTGAAGACTATGTCTTAATCTCTTCCCTCTCAGGATCAGTATCACCTGGTGAGGAAACTTGGCTCATTGATAGTGGTGCTTCCAATCACGTGACAGGTCAAAGAGACATTCTCTCTTGCCTTTCAGAAAATAAGTTTTCTCATAAAGTTACACTTGGAGATGATTATCAATACCCTATCAAGGGAGTAGGAGAATCGAATTACAAGCTTAATTCAGGGACCCCAATGAAGATGAAGGATGTACTATATGTACCAAGTTTAACAAAGAACTTACTCTCCATATCAGCCTTAGAAAAGAAAGGCTTTAGAGTTTCCTTCATAGATGGAGAAGTTCTTATGTGGGACAAAGGAAAAACCATGGAAGAAGCAATTGTTATTGGAAAAGAAGAAGGTGGCTTTTATAAGCTAAAGGGTCACTCAAAAGCAGCCGTGACCCACTCCATTGAGAATCCATGTGAACTTTGGCATAGAATATTAGCCCACATCAACTACAAGGCACTACCTTATGTAAGCAAGGCAGTCACAGGTCTACCAAAACTCAAGGTTGACCATGAAGGTATGTGCAATGGATGTGCACAAGGAAAGAACATCAAGAACCCTTTTCCGAAGAGAGACAATAAAGCAGAAGGAGTCCTAGAGCTCATTCACTCAGACATGTGTGGCCTAATGCCATCATCCTCCATCAGTGGGTATGTATATTGTTATCACTCCAAGAGTCTTTCTATGACTGTAAAGGGAACGAGCTTGGTAACTTAATCAATAACTCAATAATGTAAAGGTGGATCAAGTTGGATGACTTAAATAGTGCTCACATTCACTCGAGATACATATGAATCACTCTAATACATAAGGCCTTCAACTCTAACTGCTCAGAAAGTAAATCAAGATATGAAATATGGAGGATGCTCACTGTATCAGTAGAAACACATACAGATCATTGTACATGTGGATGACCAATTACAACAAGGCAGATTTCACTTATAAGCTTAGTTTATCAACAAAAAGATGAAATCACAGTCATCTGTCATTAGATAAGCATAATAAGAAGCACAATCATTTACTTATAAGCAAAGAAATGGAAAATGGAGTCTGAACAAGATAAAGTGAAAGAAGCTTCTGCAATATTGTATTCAAAATGTATTCAAAACATGAAATGTAGCCTCAAGTCCCCAAAGTCGAACCCCCTTGCACTATTTCCTCTGTGAGATTAAATAAGATTTACATGATAATTATCAGATCCCAAAGAAAAGGATCGAATACCTACAATATCTCTAAATTAAAACAAAATACAATGATTCAGGACTTAGATCTCATTTTCATGAAATTTAACTCTATCAAACTTGTGGTTTTCGACATCTTCATAGACTTTTCTGGGTGATGACAAGGCTTCTTCTAGAAATCTCACTGACATATGGGCTTTGACTCATTCATCTTTCAACCGAAAAGGAATCCTCCTTTGAACTCTCCTCCAATCTGAAAAAAGGCAGTCCTATTTTGTATATTTGAGTTTAGATGCACCAAGGAGTCTTCACTGGTGATCTGGCAGCAACTGGATATCATATGGGGGGATATATTTTAATTTTGTACATCTCTGCACTTTCGGCAGTTAAAACGTCCTAAACAGAGAAACCTTTGCTGCCGAAAATCTGGGGATTCGACAGCTAAATCATCTATTCAAACTCTCGAAACTGGATAATCTTCGACTACCATTTATTTTTTACTGCCAGCTGATACATGTTGTCTTCATGTCTGGATATGTTGATTTAGATACCCAAGATATGTTGCTTGAAATTACTGATTAAATCCCTGAGATTTTAGATCTTATAATTGACCTGCCACCACTGAATGTGCACTGATCTTCAAATCTGGAACAGAAGTCTTCGAATCTGGTTTTATCCTGAAAATTTGGGATGTGATTGGACATGTAGATTTGTGCAAGAGGATACTCTGCCACCTGTGTTTGTTCAATAAATATTTTACCACATAATATATGGATCTCATTGATTTACTGGTGATCCAACTGGTTGTCGAAGAACTACAACAACATGCCCCTGAAGAGAAGATATAATTTCTTCTACAGCCTTCTCACTATCAAAAGTGATAAAAAAACAAACTCCCTAAAATTACCACTGCCTCAACCCTGCATAATCTGTTGTTGTCTTGATCATCACCCAAAATAACAAACTGTGCATATGGATTGAATTAGAAGAGTTTGCAGATTTTAGATCTCAGCTCAGACAAGAAGAGATCTAGACTACCATTTTCCTTGACATTTTCTGTCATTTCTCATAATTCATGTTCAATTTTTGGTTTGGGAAAACAGTAAAGCCAAAAAATATTAAACACCACTGTATCAAGCATTTTCCCAAGTGTTTGAACTGTGTTTGAAGACATCATATTAGAAACATTCTCTTCTAGATGCTTTTTTGGCATCTTTTCTGCCAACATTCGCAATAGCAAGCTTCTCAGGAGATAGTTGATCCTCTTCCTGTAGCCTCCCATGAGTGAATTCTTTTCCAATTTGAACAGGATCCTCTGCAGCTGATTATATCAAAGTTTGAGCTTTTGATTTTGGCATAAAATTCAACATCATGAAGACTAGAGAAAATTATTCGATTAACACCATTGTTCCTTCCATCGTCGATGCCCACAACCTACTTAACATATATATGCATGCTTATTTGCTAGAATCTATGTCAGAGCCACAAACGCATTAACCCTCAGCTCAAATAGTTGTATCATTCCTATTGAAAACCTGCAACTTGACAAAAACTCAACACCTACACAATCTTGGCACCTGTATCATCGATCGGGCACTTTGATAGCTCAATGTATGGCGCGCCATATGTGTAAGGTTTATTCCTTTTATTTAACTTAATTGAACAAAATCCCACATGCATTGGTACATGCATAACTCATTCGATGAGATGTATGGAGTATGGTCTTAGCGCTTGCATTGGGCTTGGTGTTTACTCGTGGCTTGATTCGTGGCTTAGCATGATAATTGTGCCTGTGGGTTAACTCGTGGCTTTGATATGCTTATTCAGATTTTGGCTTTGGTATGACTTGTAGCTTGGCATATATTTATATTTAGACTTGGGATAGTGACTAGTTTTAGGCTTAGAACTTTAGGTTTAGACTTAGGATACTATATAGCGTGACCTAGGGTTAAGACACTTTAAAGCACACACCACTTTTGATAAAAAAAATCAATGAAAAACTAGGAATACATCCAGACTAAAGATCTTGGGCAACATTTTTTATTTGCAGGTCAAGAGGACGAAGCCAAAGAATTTTGATTGAAGCTAGTCAAGACTAGATGAGAAATTGGAGGTCATGACATAGGCAAAAGCTCTAAAATTTGACAATTTTAGCACAAATATGTTAAAGACGCTACTCAAAATATACTGGTAAATTTGAGCGCTAACATCTGGCTAGCTGGGATGGAGACCTCCCTGCGAGGCTCCAAGAACCTAGTACTTCCAGTCGCCTTGTCCATTGGGCTATGGAGTCAACAGTCAACCATTTTCTTAACTCTCTCAAAACATTCCTTTATTCACACAAACTACCTGCTATTTCTGCAAACTTGAAGGAAACAAAATGCTCGGGCAGCGAGCTTATTTCCTACACTACCCTACTTCTAACCAAATCTGCAATTTGGTTAAGTAATGGATGATTTCCATAATAACCATTCAAGCAATTTTAAAACTAAAAAGACCTTGTCTCTATCATTGATCAATAGATAAAAACTAAAATTCAATAACAGTGATAGAGAATCCTTCAAGAAACAATACTCACCCAGAAATGTTGGTGAGTTAAATAAATCTGAAATCTTCGGGTTATCTGAAATGTATAACTCCATCAAGGTTTCCACCGAGTCTTTGAAAGCAAGATCAGAAATATACTGATCTACAGAAAACACCTGCTCATCCATGACTGCCCCTTTGCTGGAAGATTGATGACCCTCTAACTCTCTTGTGATCAGATCTTGATCATCGGTAGTAACAATCATTTCTTCAGAATTATTCTCATAAGATGATGACAAAACAGGGCTTACATCATATGGATTATGATCAACTAAGAACATAAAATTACCTATGCAATCATCAGTTACTTCATGATTGAAATGGTTGGAAAAATGATCATCAACTTGCCATGCATACCTGTCCATAGGAATATCTGCAAACACTGGAGAACCTGATTCCCAGCCTGACATATATTCACACTCTTGTTGATGTCCAAGATCTGCTTCATACTCAATGTCTTCTTGCTCAAAAACTGAAACATACTGACAGCTTCTTTATTCCTGTGCATGCAGATCTTCAAAGTAAATTGGATCTTGAATTCTCTTAGAAGCACGAATGTTCTCCTCAATTTCTGTTGCATCTTCAAACAAACATCTTAGGGATGAAGACTTCCTTTCTAACAGGAGAAGGACAAGACCTGGATGTTGTGCCATAACATAGTATATCATGGCAGTGATCTCAGTAGGCCAGATCTCCAAGGGCATGCTATGATAAGTGTTGTAGAACCTTTTGTTGAAGACAGACAAAACTTCGTCTTCACCTCTCCTCAAAGCATAAAAATCAGCGAGGTACAAATCAAAAGATTTGTTCTCACCCCAATACTTTGAAAAAGCATTTGACAACTCGATCCAAGAGCCAATTGAATCATCCCTCAAATTCTTAAACCATTCAACGGCATCTCTAAATAAATATTTGGAAAACAGTCTCATAATAACATCATCATGTATAATATTGAATTGATCAACAAAGTTTTCAAAGGCACCCAAATGCCTCTCAGCTATGACATGATCCTCTACAGAAAACCAGGGAAGATATTCAAAGAAATCAAGAGGATAAGGGTTAAGGAGATATGGCAGCCTTAAAGGCTTGAACAATTTATTTCTGATTTTAGTTTGAAAAGCAGTGGAGTAATCATGAGGATTGACAAAATGATGACAAGGCTCAGCAGTAATGGCAAAAGATGATGAAATATGGTTAGGTTTTGAATCTGTTTCGACCTTCGCAAGGTTACATGGCTGATCCAAGTCAAGACGGATTTGAATACAATGATAATCTTTATGAACTGGTTGAGGTAAAGATAATGAATTAGCATCTACAATACAAGCAGTGTCAGATCTTCTTCTTCTAAAGATGGATATATAAAAGAAGGATGATGATCATCCGAATATACAAAACATAGGATGATTCTCTTAATAAGTGAAGGGAAAAGAAAGAATGAGTTGATAAAGAACAACAACAGTTTATGAAGAAGACTCATAAACTGATACCTGGATTTTCCCTTATGCCCTTTCATCTTTATGTCAACCAGATCCTCCTCAGTGGAGTCTTTGATCGTGGAGTCACCAAGCAGATTGTTATAGTCAATTTCTATGTCCTCCCTTTGTCTGCCATCAAAAGCAGGATCTATGTTGTTCTCCTAGGGAAACTAGCTCACTTTCGTTCCCCAGCAATGGCGCCAATTTGTTATCACTCCAAGAGTCTTTCCCTGACTGTAAAGTGAACGAGCTTGGTAACTTAATAAATAACTCAAAAATGTAAAGGTGGATCAAGTTGGATGACTTAAATAGTGCTCACAATCACTCAAGATACATATGAATCACTCTAATACATAAGGACTTCAACTTTAACTACTCAAAAGGTAAATCAAGATATGAAATATGGAGGATGCTCATTGTATCAGTAGAAACACACACACATAACTGTACATGTGGATGACCAATTACAACAAGGAAGATTTCACTTATAAGCTTAGTTTATCAAAAAAAAGATGAAATGACAATCATATGTCATTAGATAAACATAATAAGATGCACAAGAATTTACTTATAAGTAAAGAAATGGAAAATGGAGTCTGAACAAGATAAACTGAAAGAAGCTTTTGCAATATTGTATTCAAAATGTCTTCAAAACATGAAATGTAGCCTCAAGTCCCCAGATTCAAACCCCCTAGCACTCTTGCCTCTATGAGCTTAAATAAGCTTTACATGATAATTATCAGATCCCAAAGAAAAGGATCGAATACCTACAAGATCTCTAAATTAAAACAAAATAAAATGTCTCATGACTTAGATCCTATTTTCATGAAATTTAACTCTATCAAACTTGTGATCTTCGACATCTTCATAGACTTTGTTGGGTGATGACAAGGCTTCTTCTAGAACTCTCACTGAAATATGGGCTTTGAATCATTCATCCTTCAACCGAAAAGGAGTCCTCCTTTGAACTCTCCTCCAATCTAAAAAAGGCAGTCCTGTTTTGTATATTTGAGTTTAGATGCACAAGGGAGTCTTCGCTGGTGATCTGGAAGTGACTAGCTATGATCTGGGGGGATATACTTTACTTCTGTACATCTCTACACTTTTGGCAGCTATCACGTCCTTAACAGAGCAACCTTTGCTGCTGAAAATCTGGGGATTCGACAGCTAAATCATCTATTCAAACTCTCGAAACTGGATAATCTTCGACTACCATTTATTTTTGACTGCCAGCTGATACATGTTGTCTTCATGCCTGGATATGTTGATTTAGATACCCAAGATATGCTGCCTGAAATTACTGATTAAATCCATGAGATTTTGGATCTTAGAATTGACCTACCACCACTAAATGTGCATTGATCTTCAAATATGGAACAGAAGTCTTCGAATTTGGTTTTATCCTGAAAATTTGGGATGTGATTGGACATGTAGATTTGTGCAAGAGGATCCTCTGCCACCTATGTTTGTTCAATAAATATTTTACCACATAATATATGGATCTCAATGATTTACTGGTGATCCAACTAGTTGTCAAAGAACTACAACAACATGCACCTAAAGAGAACATATAATTTCTTCTACAGCCTTCTCATTGTCAAAAGTGATTAAAAAAACAAAATCCCTAAAATGACCACTGCCTCAACCCTTCATAATCTGTTGTTGTCTTGATCATCACCCAAAATAACAAACTGTGCATATGGATTGAATTAGGAGAGTTTGCATATTTTAGATCTCAGCTCAGACAAGAAGTGATCTAGAGTACCATTTTCCTTGACATTTTCTGTCATTTCTCATAATTCATGTTCAATTTCCGGGTTGGGAAAACAATAAAGCCAAAAAATCTTAAACACCACTGTATCAAGCATTATCTCAAGTGTTTGAACTGTGTTTGAAGACATCAGATTAGAAACATACTCTTCTAGATGTTTTTTTGGCATCTTGTCTGCCAACATTCGCAATAGCAAGCTTCTCATGAGATAGTTGATCCTCTTCATGTAGCCTCCCATGAGTGAAGAGGATCCTCTACAGCTGATTGTAGCAAAGTTTGAGCATTTGATATTGGCGTAAAATTCAACATCATGAAGACCAGAGGAAATTATTCGATTAACACCATTGTTCCTTCCATCTTCAATGCCCACAACCTGCTTAACATCTATATGCATGCTTCTTTGCTAGAATTTACTCGTATGGAGTATGGTCTTAGCGCTTGCACTGGGCTTGGTGTTTACTCGTGGCTCGATTCATGGCTTAGCATGAGGATTGGGCCTGTGGGTTAACTCGTGGCTTTGACATGCGTATTTGGATTTTGGCTTTGATATGACTTGTAGCTTGGCATATATTTAGATTTAGACTTGGGATAGTGACTAGTTTTAGGCTTAGAACTTTATGTTTAGACTTAGGATACTATATAGTGTGACCTAGGGTTAAGCCACTTTAAAGCACACACCACTTTTGATAAAAAAGTCAATGAAAAACTAGGAATACATCCAGACTAAAGATCTTGGGCAACATTTTTTATTTGCAGGTCAAGAGGACGAATCCAAAGAATTTAAATTGAAGCTAGTCATGACTAGATGAGAAATTGGAGGTCATGACATAGGCAAAAGCTCTAAAATTTGACAATTTTAGCACAAATATGTTAAAGACGCTACTCAAAATATACTGGTAAATTTGAGCGCTAACATCTGGCTCCAGCTGGGATGGAGACCTCCCTGCGAGGCTACAAGAACCTAATAGTTCGAGTCGCCTTGTCCATTGGGATATGGAGTCAACAGTCAACCATTTTCTGAACTCTCTCAAAACATGCCTTTATTCACACAAACTGACTGTTATTTCTGCAAACTTGAAGGAAAAGAAATGCTCGGGAAGTGAGATTATTTCCTACACTACCCTACTTCTAACCAAATCTGCAATTTGGTTAAGTAAAGGTTGATTTCCATAATAACCATTCAAGCAATTTTAAAACTGAAAAGACCTTGTCTCTATCACTGATCAATAGATAAAAACTAAAATTCAATAATAGTGATAGAGAATCCTTCAGGAAACAATACTCACCCGAAAATGTTGGTGAGCTAAAGAAATCTGAAATCTTCGAGTGATATGAAATGTATAACTCCATCAAGGCTTCCACCGAGTCTTTGAAAGCAAGATCATAAATATATTGATCTACATAAAACACCTGCTCATCCATGACTGCCCCTCTGTTGGAATACTGATGACCCTCTAACTCTCTTGTGATCAGATCTTGATCATCGGTAGTAACAATCATTTCTTCATAATGATGCTCATAAGATGATGACAAACAAGGCTTACATCATATGGATTATGATCAACTAAGAACATAAAATTACCTATGCAATCATCAGTTACTTCATGATTGAAATGGTTGGAAAATTGATCATCAACTTGCCATGCATACATGTCCATAGGAATATCTGCAAACACTGGAGAACCTAATTCCTAACCTGACATAGATTCACACTCTTGTTGTTGTCCAAGATTTGCTTCATACTCACTATCTTCTTGCTCAAAAACCGAAACATACTGTCATCTTCTTTGCTCCTGTGCATGCAGATCTTCAAAGTAAACCAGATCTTGAATTCTCTTAGAAGCACGAATGTTCTCCTCAATTTCTCCTGCATCTTCAAACAAACATCTTAGGGATGAAGACTTCATTTCTAATAGGAGAAGGACAAGCCCTGAATGTTGTGCCATAACATAGTATACCATGGCAGTGATCTTAGTAGGCAGGATCTCCAAGGGCATGCTATGATAAGTGTTGTAGAACCTTCTGTTGAAAATGGACAGAACTTCATCTTCACCTCTCCTCAAAGAATAAAAATCAGCGAGGTACAAATCAAAAGATTTGTTCTCACCACAATACTTTGAAAAAGTATTTGACAGCTCAATCCAAGAGCCAATTGAATCATCCCTCAAATTCTTAAACCATTCAGCAGCATCTCTAAATAAAGATTTAGAAAACAATCTCATAATAACATCATCATGAATAATCTTGAATTGATCAACAAATTTTTCAAAGGCACCCAAATGCCTCTCATCTGTGAGATGATCCTCTACAGAAAATCGGGGAAGATATTCAAAGAAATCAAGAGGATAAGGGTTAAGGAGATATGGCATCATTAAAGGCTTGAACAAATTATTTCTGATTTTAGTTTGAAAAACAATGGGGTAATCATGAGGATTGACAAAATGATGACAAGACTCAGCAATAATGGCAAAAGGTGATGAAATCTGGTTAGGTTTTGAATCAGTTTTGACCTTCGCAAGGTTACATGGTTGATCCAAGTCAAGAGGGATTTGAATAAAATGATAATCTTTATGAACTGGATGAGGTAAAGATAATGAATCAGCATCTACAATACAAGCATTATGCAGATATTCTTCTTCTAAAGATGGATGTATAAAAGAAGGATGATGCTCATACGAATATACAAAAGATAAGATGATTCTCTTAATACGTGAAGGGAAAAGAAACAATGAGCTGATAAAGAACAACAACATTTCATGAAGAATACTCATAAACTGATACCTGGATTTTCCCTTATGCCCTTTCATCTTTATGTCAACCAGATCCTCCCCAGTGGATTCTTTGATCATCGAGTCACCTGGCAGATTGTTACAGTCAATTTCTGTGTCCTCCCTTTGTCTGCCATAAAAAGGAGGATCTGTGTCATTCTCCCAGGGAAACTAGCTCACTTTTGTTCCCCGGCAACGGCGCCAATTTGTTATCACTCCAAGAGTTTTTCCCTGATTGTAAAGGCAATGAGCTTGGTAACTTAATCAATAACTCAATAATGTAAAGGTGGATCAAGTTGGATGACTTAAATAGTGCTCACATTCACTCGAGTACATATGAATCACTCTAATACATAAGGCCTTCAACTCTAACTGCTCAGAAAGTAAATCAAGATATGAAATATGGAGGATGCTCACTGTATCAGTAGAAACACACACACATAACTGTACATGTGGATGATCAATTACAACAAGGAAGATTTCACTTATAAGCTTAGTTTATCAACAAAAAGATGAAATCACAGTCATCTTTCATTAGATAAACATAATAAGATGCACAAGAATTTACTTATAAGCAAAGAAATGGAAAATGGAGTCTGAACAAGATAAAGTGAGAGAAGCTTCTGCAATATTGTATTCAAAATGTCTTCAAAACATAAAATGTAGCCTCAAGTCCCCAAAGTCAAACCCCCTAGCACTCTTGCCTCTGTGAAATTAAAAAAGCTTTACATGATAGTTATCAGATCCCAAAGAAAAGGATCCAATACCTACAAGATCTCTAAATTAAAACAAAATACAATGACTCAGGACTTAGATCCTATTTTCATGAAATTTAACTCTATCAAACTTGTGGTCTTCGACATCTTCATATACTTTGTTGGGTGATGACAAGGCTTCTTCTAGAACTCTCACTGACATCTAGGCTTTGAATCATTCATCCTTCAACCGGAGTCTTCCTTTGAACTCTCCTCCAATCTGAAAAAGGCAGTCCTCTTTTGTATATTTGAGTTTAGATGCACCAGGGAGTCTTCACTGGTGATCTGGCAGCGACTGGCTTTGATCTGGGGGGATATACTTTACTTCTGTACATATCTGCACTTTCGGCAACTAACAGGTCCTGAACAGAGCAACCTTTGTTGCCGCAAATCTAGGGATTCGACAGCTAAATCATCTATTCAAACTCTCAAAACTGGATAATCTTCGACTACCATTTATTTTTGACTGCCAGTTGATACATGTTGTCTTCATGCATGGATATGTTGATTTAGATACCCAATATATGCTTCCTAAAATTATTGATTAAATCCCTGAGATTTTGGATCTTAGAATTGACCTGCCACCACTAAATGTGCACTGATCTTCAAATCTGGAACAAAAGTCTTCGAATCTGGTTTTATCCTAAAAATTTGGAATGTGATTGGACATGTAGATTTGTGCAAGAGGATACTCTGCCACCTGTGTTTGTTCAATAAATATTTTTCCATATAATATATGGATCTCAATGATTTACTGGTGATCCAACTGGATGTCGAAGAACTACAACAACATGCCCCTGAAGAGAAGATATAATTTCTTCTACAGCCTTCTCATTGTCAAAAGTGATAAAAAAAAAAATCCCTAAAATGACCACTGCCTCAACCCTGCATAATCTGTTGTTGTCTTGATCATCACCCAAAATAAAAAACTGTTCATATGGATTGAATTAGAAGAGTTTGCATATTTTAGATCTCAGCTCAGACAATAATAGATCTAGACTACCATTTTCCTTGACATTTTGTCATTTCTCATAATTCATGTTCAATTTCTGGCTTGGGAAAACAATAAAGCCAAAAAAGCTTAAACACGACTATATCAGGCATTGTCCCAAGTGTTTGAACTATGTTTGAAGACATCAGATTATAAACATTCTCTTCTAGATGCCTTTTTGGCATCTTGTCTGCCAACATTCGCAATGGCAAGATTCTCCGGAGATAGTTGATCATCTTCATGTAGCCTCCCATGAGTGAATTATTTTTCGATTTGAACAGGATCCTCTGTAACTGATTGTAGAAAAGTTTGATCGTTTGATTTTGGCGTAAAATTCAACATCATTAAGACCAAAGTAAATTATTCGATTAACACCATTGTTCCCTCCATGGTCGATGCCCACAACCTGCTTAACATCTATATGCATGCTTCTTTGCTAGAATCTATGTTAGAGCCACAAACGCATTAACCGTCAGCTCAAATAGTTGTTACGCCAAAAGGCGTATACCTATTGACAATGGGCAGATTTAATAGGGGTTTAGTGCTTAATAATTTTTCTATGGACAGGATTAAATATGGCTGGAATATTCTTAGTAGTCACACAAAATAAACGGCTGTGATTTCAGTCATTAACTTCCTAGCTATTATAAAGACATCCGTTTATGTGTTTACTTTTTTACATTTACCTAATCATATTTAAAAATTACTTTGATAGCTGACTGATTGCCACGTAAGTGATTAACAGAAATTAAAATATTAACACCAGATAAATGAAGCTCAACTATTTATTTGTTAATCAATAATAAAATTTAATATATTCTTTTAAGAATTCTTTTCATCTTATCAGTCTTTCGGCGTTGATCAGCCACAATTATGTGGTTGTGCTAGTATCATTCCTATTGAAAACCTGCAACTTGACAACAACTCAACACCTACACAATCTTGGCACCTATATCATCAATTGAGCACTTTGATAGCTCAATGTATGGCTCGCCATATGAGTAAGGTTTATTCTTTTTATTTAACTTAATGGAACAAAATCCCGCATGCATTGGTACATACATAACTCATTCGATGAGATGTATGGAGTATGGTCTTGGCGCTTGCGTTGGGCTTGGTGTTGACTCGTGGCTTGATTTGTGGCTTAGCATGAGAATTGGGCCTGTGGGTTAACTCGTGGCTTTGACATGCGTATTCGGATTTTGGCTTTGGTATGACTTGTAGCTTGGCATATATTTAGATTTAGACTTGGGATAGTGACTAGTTTTAGGCTTAGAACTTTAGGTTTAGACTTAGGATACTATATAGTGTGACCTAGGGTTAAGCCACTTTAAAGCACACACCACTTTTGATAAAAAAAAAAGTCAAAGTACACACCACTTTTGATAATAAAAAAAAGTCAATGAAAAACTAGGAATACATCCAGAATAAAGATATTGGGTTAACATTTTTTATTTGTAGGTCAAGAGGACGAAGCCAAAGAATTTCGATTGAAGCTGATCAAGACTAGATGATAAATTGGAGGTCATGACATAGGCAAAAGCACTCAAATTTGACAATTTTAGCACAAATATGTTAAAGACGCTACTCAAAATATACTGGTAAATTTGAGCGCTAACATATACTATGTGTCTTTTATTGATGACTATTCTCGTAAAACCTGAGTTTACTTTTTGAAATCAAAATATGAAGTGTTCAGTAAATTCAAGGAATTCAAAGCCTTGATAGAGAATCTTTCTGAAAGAAATATCAAGATACTCAGGTCAGATAATGGAAGAAAATACACCTCAAAAGAGTTTGCAAAATTTTGCAAAAATGTCGAGATCAAGAGGGAGCTCACCACTCCCTACAATCCTCAATAAAATGGTGTAGCAGAAAGAAAGAATAGAACCATAATGGAAGCAGTGAAGACCATGATCCATGATCAAGATCTTCCAATGTGCTTATGGGAAGAAGCAACAAAAGTAGCAGTATATGTACAAAATAGATTGTCCCATAGTGCACTTGGGTTCAAGACCCCTGAAGAAATGTTCTCTAGAAAGAAGCATGAAGTAATCCATCTCAAAATATTTGGCTCCCCAGTATTTGTACATATTCCAAAAGAGAAGAGAACCAAGTTGGACCCTTCAGGAAAGAAGGGAATATTTGTTGGATATTGTGAGGTATCTAAGTCCTTTAGAGTTTATATACCAGGTTACCATCATATTGAAATCAGCAAGGATGTAACCTTTGATGAAGACGCAACACTCAAGAAATCAAGAAGATGCCAGCTTGAAGAAGTATATGAAGAAGAACATGTAGCTCCCAGAGTTGCAGAACCAGTGAGGGAAGTCATAGCTTCCCCTGATGAGGAGATTCTATAATATCATGACATAGTAGAATCTCAAGAACCTCCCCAAATGACGATCTCCCACAAGAGAAAGCCAGCCTGGGCAAAGGAACTTATTAAAGATGGAGAGAAGTACAGTGTCTGCGAAGGAACCATGAGACAAGTGAAGAAGCCTAAGCCATTCTCTAGTTATATGGCTTTGATGTGTGATCTCTTAGAGAAGGATCCTACTTGCTTTGAAGAAGCCATTCAGAAGAAAGAATGGGTAGATGTCATGATAGAATAATACCAATCCATCATAAACAATGATGTATGGGAAATAGTTCTTAGACTGAAGAGAAAGGATGTGGTATCTTCCAAATGGATTTTCAAAATAAAACATGTTGTTGATGGAAGTATTGATAAATATAAAGTAAGGTTTGTTGCACATGGATTTTCTCAAAAGGAAGGCATTGACTATGAAGAGACATTTGATCCTGTAGCCAGATACACTTCGATTAGAACCATCATAGCCCTTGCAGCTAAGATGAAGTGGAAGTTACACCAGATGGACGTGAAACAACTTATTTGAATGGTGTCATTGAAGAAGAAGTGTATATAGAACAACCTCATGGATTTGAGGTTGAAAACAGGAAGACTCGTGTGTGCAAGTTGAAGAAGGATTTGTACGGATTGAAGCAAGCTCCTAGAGCTTGGTATGGAAGGATTGACAATTTTCTGACGAGCTTGGGCTTTACTAAGAGTAAAGTTGATTCTAACATTTACTTCAAGGTTATGAATGATGAGCTTGTTATATTGTTGATGTATGTGGATGACTTATTATTAACTGGAGAAGAAAAACTCATCACTGAATGTAAGAAGAAGCTCACTGCAGAATTTGAGGTGAAAGACCTTGGCCTAATGCATTATTTCTTAGGTCTTGAGGTCTCACAGAGCCTAGAGAGGATCTTCCTTAATCAAGGGAAGTATGCAGTTGAAATACTGAAGAGATTTGATATGTTGTAGTGCAAGTCCACGAATACACCCATGGAAACAAAGTTGAAGCTTCCGGTTGATACTTCGTCAGAATTGATTGATGCTATGTTGTACAGACATATCATTGGATCGTTGATGTATCTGACAAACACCAAGACAAATATATGTTTTGTTGTGAACAGCTTGAGTAAGTTTCTGGTAGAGCCCAGACGTGTTCACCTGGTTGCTGCAAATCATGTGATGAGGTACCTTAAGGGTACATTAGATTGTGGTCTTAGTTATGATGGATACCATGACTTTAGACTGAGTGGTTATATTGATTCATATTGGGATGGAAGTTTCTCTGACAGGAAGAGCACTTCAGGATGTTGTTTCAGTCTGGGGCAGCCATGATCTCATAGCAGAGTAGGAAGCAATCAAGCATTACTCTCAGCACAGCGGAAGAAGAATACATTGTTGCATGTTCTACCAGCTGTGAAGCCATATGGCTTCGGAAGTTGTTGACAGGTCTATTTGATCTAGAGATGGAAGAAACCATGATTCTATCTGATAACCATAGCTGCATAAAGATGACAGAGAACCCTGTGTTCCATGACAAGTCAAAACATAAAGATCGGATATCATTACATTCGTGAGATGGTGCAGAGAGGAGCCATAAAGCTCCAGTATGTTAGCACGGATGAACAGGTTGTTGATGTGTTGACCAAGCCTCTATCTCGTGTAAATTTTGAGCACTTTCAAGATAAGCTTGGTGTAGTCCGAAAGGACCTCCCTCAAAAGGGGGAGTTGTTTATGGATAAATTCGTGAGTGCGGACACAGAGCAATCTCCCTAGATCCACCTGGATCTGGAACAAAACGTGA